>JAPYZO010019424.1:0-11877 GCA_030522905.1 Torymus flavipes | reverse complement strand
TATAGATGTATAAATAAATAATAATAGTAAATATTTCTCTGAACAATTAAATTTTTATTAATAAAAAACTTAACGTAATATTTTTGTACAATGTTTGCTTTCATCATTTTAATTATAAAACGATTGCAATTCCATTTAAGGTACGATTATACATTCATAAACGAATTATAGTGAATTTTATCAACTATACAATCAGTCTGAACAATTCATTCATACAGTAGCGTATAACCTAAACTCTTGTATATACTGAATTATGAAAAATAATCGTCATTCCAACGTCAATTAAATATACTTAACTGACAATAAGTTTTAACATCTATAAATTTATAAACTCCAAATATAATCACAAGTTTTAAACAAGCACACTTTTACATAATCATTCGGTAAAAAAAAATAATAAATGACGGAGAATTCTATCAAAGCAAATTATACGATTAACCATATCGTCACAGAATACTTAGTCACTATATCTCAAGTGCCCTGGCACTTAGTCTCTTAAACATCCTCTTACAAGTACGACGCACGTGTCGCGTCAATTATCACCACGTGGCGTGTCTTTCAACGGCGGCGTATAGCGCCTCTCGCAGAGTCTCCTCCAGCCCTCGGCGAAGGTATACTTCCACCACTCTCCGTCAACGCAGATCCTCTTGTTCTCGAACTCCACCTGCTTGGTCCATTTGAGGTGCTCGACCATCATGAGCATCCTCCAGCGCTCCTTTCTCTCGACGTAGGTGAGCGCCTCGCCGACCATCAGTACCCCCTCCTCCGCTATCTCCTTCCTCATGGCGAAAATCTTGTTGCGGTCCTCCTCGCTGCTGAATTTCACGTTGAACATAGCCTTGCCGGTTCGCGACACTCTGCCCTGCTTTACCACCGTCCAGTTCATATGTCTGCCGGTCCAGACGCGCAGCGCCTCCTGCATCTCCTCGAACGACGAGTTCTGCTTGCGCCAGCCCTCGCTCACCATGAGGTGCACTCTCAACTGCACGCGGTCCGCCTTCTCCTTCTGCCAGTCGATCACCTCCGCGAGCTCCTCGCTCACGTCCACATTCTGCCACCATTCTTGCTCGACATTTGTCTGCACTGGCAAGGGTTTGTTGATGTACGAGGCGACTTTCGCGATCCTCGAATCGACGCTAAGTGTATCGTGGAAGCCGTTCACTTCTTCGATCAACGGAGAGGATTTCACTGAGAGGTTAATCGAGTGATTTTGGGAGGTTTGCAGGCGTTTCTCTTCCTCGGCTTTCTTGGCCCTTTCCAGACGTTTCTCTTCCTCGGCTTTCTTGGACTTTTCCAGGCTCTCGATTTCCGTACGCAGCCGAGACAATCGCTCGCGCAAGTCTGCCTCCTCCTTCAACAGAAGCTGCTTCGCCGCCGACTCACGTTTAAACGCACTTTTCTTAAAGTTGTCGATCTCCAGCTTCAGGCTCTTTGTGTGCGTCTTCACTTCGGTCTCGATGTCTCCAATTAGCACCTTCACGTTGCCCAGTGCGTCGCCGAACTTTCCCAGCACTTCGACCAGCGCCTCGATCTTCTCCATCACTATTTACCTAGTAATAACACTGTGACAACACCACCTGCACTATACGCGTGCAGCTTACAAAAAACTAACCTAAATTGGAGCAGCCCTTTGTGGAGGTGATCTGCTCCGGTTCTGTCGAGCTTCGTCTAAAGAGTACGCAGCACACACACTTCGCCGCCGCATATATGACACGGTTTTGAAACATCAACACTCATATAGTTATCAAACGCGTCGTTGTTATTATGGCGATCGGAGCTTATTATACCTACTATACTCCGTGGCCGTAGCCGCTATAATGTAACAATACACTTTAGTGATAAAGGCGAGAGCGTGAATGACCTTGAATTCTCGGAACACCGCGGCGCTCAGCTCCGCGACAAACGAATCTCACCAAGTGAACCGATATATATACATATATTATACAGCCGATACAGCAGAAAGCGAGCGCTGCATCCGGTATAGGTAATGCAGGGAGGAACGATGTGAGGCGCGCGGTCGTGTTTTGTTTTTTCGCCAGACATTTGAATTTGAGACTTGAATTGTTTAGACTGTAACTTATTATTTTTCTGTATACCAATAATGTGTAAGAAGAGTTTATTTAAATAATTAATAATTATAATTAGTTATTAGTTTCGTCTGCGTTTAGGTTTCTGTTTTTAGCAAACATTTCGAACACTGTGTGAAATACCACATCTATTATAATTTCTGAAGATACCTTAAAAAAATTATGATTCAAATATAAATATTGAAGACTAACTTTATTATATTTTATCATGGCACCTACATGCAGAATGCGTGTAACATATTATTACCATTACAAAATCCCATAATTTTCTCCGTAATAACAAAGTTGGCATCTTGAAAAGGGCATATTTCTGTTCTCGTAATCGCATTCACGCTCGCTTTGTGATTTATATACTAGTTGAGCAGCCATGTGGCTTCCGTACACATACCTACGCACGCGCTCATTCATTATTTGCTCTGAACGAGATGCCTTCGATTCGAGTGTGGGCAGCGCGTTTCAGCATGGGTAAACAGACGCGAAGTCATCATTCGTTCGCGCGCGCGGGAGGAGACTCGATACATCATGCGCGATTCGTCATTCTTATTCTCCTTCGGAGGAATGTATTACGCGCATTGTGCATAAATACAATGCGCGTAATACATTCATGGCTTTTTTTACTATATGCTGACGACGCATTCCATTCCCTTTGGTATTCTCATAGTACTTTAGTATTTTAAGTATACTATTTAACATGAAACAAGACAAAAGTTAATTTTTGTTACTTTTAGTTTTTGTAATTTCCAAAATACTTGAATGATTCGAAAATTTTGTGTCAGCTAGTAAACAAAAATAAAAAATATCACGTATTTGTTTATTACATGGTATGTTTATAAAATGTTGTATATTATATACTATAATTTTAGTATCTATAAAAGAATTAATATTAACTAAAAAGAAGCAAAATTGAATATTTAAATATAAATGGATGTTTGTGTAATTTTAGTGGCAACGAATTTTACTTTTTACGATACTCGGAGATGCTCAAAATCAGCTTGATAATGATGAAAGTACATAATACAGCTTTAGAAAGTGTTAATAGTGAGATTATGTATGGGATTACTTTTTACTCAATTTCATTCTTTCGACGAGACCACTTTGTACCAAACGTGAACGATACAGAGAAAAAAAAACAAAGGCTACCTCTTAAAAGGATAAAATTGACTCCATCAATTAGCACTTAATGCATTATATCTCATTGTGCTTCTTCTGAATAGAAACCGATTCATTCACCTGTACGTCGAAAGTCGCTTCAAAAGTGCTTCAATCATCTCACGAACTCCTTTATAAGTATATGTACACCGACACAACCCTTTCTCCTTCCTTCCTGATGCAACGCTACTACTCCGACATACGCGATCAGAAGGTGACAACGTCTAACAGCCGACGCACACGTATATAGCATCTCATCACCCACTGCTCTCCGCCGAAAAAATGCACGTGTCATCGCGAGTGCGCCCACGGAACATACGCGCGGCTTTTACACACATACACGTCTCCCTCCCTCTCTCTCTCTCTCTGTCTTTCTCCGGCGTATGTAATGAAAGGTTTCCGCTTCCTGCGACGGGCCTCGAATGGCAATGAGACCGTCGTAGATCCTCTCGCTCTCCCGCGTACATGTATATACCGCTAGTCGTGAAATTCTGGGCGCGGACGGGAAGTCGCTGCACCGAGGAACGTTACAGGTGTGCGCATGTACGGAGGGATACGGAGTGACCGTTAGGCGCGCTTTTCAATGTCGATTTTTTGCGTAATTAGACGTTTTTACTGCGCGCATGCGTCAATGGAAAGTGATTGCGCAGATGACATTCGCACATGATGTATAAGTACCTTTGAGAGACTTTCGACTGGATCTCGTTTTGCATTATTGCCATCGTGTTTTTTACAATTCTCTCTAAACAGCCTTTTTCTTTGCGCTGATTTCGTAAGCCGAGAATGTTAACTTTGCAGGAGTAATGACGTCTTTACTGTGCTCTATTGTAGTGTATGCGCTTAATACATAAGAATTAAAATTTTTGAGTTAGTTAATATTAAGAGAACTACAGTATATTTATGATACGACGTGTGTAAAATGTAGATTTGCAAATTTATAGACGTTTATTTCAAACATATGTATACAATTGTATGATAATTTTTTTTTCAATTAAGCACAAGGTGACCTATTATTTTGCGAAAGAATATAAGAGTTTTACGAGTTTCTGTGGATATTTCTTGGCAATGCGAAAACATTATTAATTATGATGTAGAAATGAAAAATATATTATTCTAAACGATCATATATAAGACAGAACAATAAAACAATTTATTAATTCATTATTACTTATAAAAAAAAGGTAAACTAAAAGATAAATCATCATTAAAAATGAACACGATATAAGTTATGTACATGTAATTCATTTAAATATTCAGCTAGTAATGTACAATAATTGTATATTATAAACACAGTTAAATAAAAATATTAAGAATTTCATGTAACGCATATTATATTAATATAAAGATAAGCCATTATGCCTGCTACGTAATCTTAAAACGTTACCTAGCCCATTACATGTTATATTTATTGCGTTGTCACAGAGGAAACATTCTAACGAAACGGCAAGCGTGAATTCATTAATGTATATAAATTAAGTTAAAAGTATACAATATTTAAGTTTTTTTTTTCACTTTTGGAAGTTTGGAATGCATGATCCGTAAAACGACGGTATGACCAATAATCTTAACATTTTTATTCAAGTAACTGTTGATTACCACATTCAATTAAACCAATAAACATATTAGGTATAACTATATATTCAAAACTTGATTTTATGCAAATTTAATTATCTTTCGTACTTTATAAGGGATGAACAAAAGTGTAGCACAAGAAACGCAGTACCTCGCTTGAGTTAAAATTTGTTATTACTCTGCACAATATTCTAATCGGTATAAACACTTAAAGCTCGAGCATCACGTCGCAGATACTCTCAGCAAAAAGGAGAGCTTCTTCTCGGAGCCTCACTTATAGTCCCTAGACTAATTATCCGCACGACCGTAGATGTTTTCGCGATCCCCGCGAGGACGACGCGCGTTACGCAACTATACTCCTGCATATAATATATAAAGAGCCGGAAAATGCGCGCAAATTGCCCCCGGGACGTAATATTCACGGCGTCGTTTTATATCGGAGGGAAGTTTTTATATCGTCTATTAATTCGAAAGTGCACTCCCCGGGCTTTTTTCGACTCTCCGCGGGGGGGAGTGTGCTTTCGCTTTTTATTTTATTACGCTCGAGAGTTGTTTTGTTGTTGTTTTACGCGGCCGCAGTATACGTATATATAAGTATATATACGTAGTTCTCGCGTGCGCGCGGCCCTGGTTTAGTTTTAACACGTTGTAATTTGGCGCTCTACGATGTCCATTCCGCCGAAATGGGTCACGCTCTCTGACGTTATATATATAATAAAAGCCTTATAAAAGGAATAGTGCGCGCTCGCAGTTTTCGAGGAAATTATGCTTATGAAATGTCGGGCTGCTGAATTTTATTTTATTTTCCCCCCGACTTTTACTGCGTCACAATTACCGAATTACGTATATAGACGCGTGGCCTGGCGCTGCGGTAGTGGGCGTATAAAAAGGATTATTATATAGAAATGATTGTTGCGCGCTTATTATGATTTATCGCGTTATTATGTAATGCGATGAAATGCACTCTATGAAATATGCAAGTTACTGTGTGTGTGTGAGAGGAGGTAGATGTGGTCGACG
Organism: Torymus flavipes; assembly: GCA_030522905.1. Lineage (NCBI taxonomy): Eukaryota > Metazoa > Arthropoda > Insecta > Hymenoptera > Torymidae > Torymus > Torymus flavipes. The sequence continues at coordinate 6,049 of JAPYZO010019424.1, read as the reverse complement.
AAATGTATATAGTTGGCATACTATATTAAACCAAAATTTATAGGTAACGGTAAATATCAAGATTGTATATAATTCAGTTTATGGTTAACATATATGTTTTATCACCTTGTAAAACAAAAGTCATTTATAAATGACCAATTTAGAATCTGAACAACCAAAATAAAATAGTATACAGAAGTATTTAGAATATTTTTGCATTATTTATAAGAGTATGATATTATATTGACACTAGCGACTCCAAGAGTCGTCCACTTTACCGACTCGTAAAATTGTGCAAGCGACAGAAAACACTTTTCGAGTAGAAACAATCTCGGGCCAGGTTAATTTTCCCCGCCAGAGCGTTTCACAATATTCCAGATAAACAAAATTCATATACCCCGACGCAGAGCGCATCGATGGGCCATTGCATATACATAGCGCATGCGCTCGAACAAACAAAACCTCATACATTTTTTGCTCCGCAGCGCAAAAGTGCGACGTAACTCGCCTCTGAATGCAGTCGCCGCTCTATCCCCGCGCGTATATATTTGCTTCTCTACTTTGCGCGCCCACCTGCCCCGGGGACAGGCACGATTCCGCAGCAGGAGAAACAAATCGATCGGCGGCGCCGATAGTTTCAGCACGTTTCGTTTTTCTAATGATAAATTACGATCCTCTATATAGGTATGCGCAGCACCGCAATGACTCTCCGAACTTATCTCCTCTCAACGCGCGGTCTAAGTATATATATACGGGTGTATATACACAGAAGATGATTTCGATATACAGCGGTGATTTTCGTACGGGTTCGCCATTGTGATGCCGAACGGATGATGATCGGTTTCGCCTATCCGTATATAATATACACGTATGTATACACATGCGGGAGCTTTTTTCTAATTAAGGCATTCCTCGCCGCGCGACCTCAGGCACGAAAATTTGCCGCTAATTATTCTCATTGTTTGTTGACGCGCGGAGAAGAGCGAGTGTGTATTCATCGTGAATGTTAATGAGCTGTGTTAATTAGAGAAGCGCGCGCGTTGGCGAAATTGATGGTACAAGTATATGCGCTGCGATGAATGGAATTTGCGGGACAGGTCTAATGTGGATAAGCCTTAGGCAGCGATATGCGAAATTACTATAATAATTTTCTGTAATATTAAGAGAACGCGAATATAATGACGTCATAATTTTACTATATATAGAATAAGTATACAAAAACATATTTGAAAAGTAGTGTATAGAGCAAGCAATCAATATACGTACGAAATGACGTTCTGAAACTGCATAATAAATCTTTTGTTATAGTTGTGCGTTTTTCAAACTTGCGAAAGATTTTCAAGTAAATATGTAAATATTTGTAAAATTTTAAGGAATACATATCGCATGATATACTTGATCACTGATAATTCAGTCATTATGTAATAATAAACTAATAATTGAGTGCTTATTAGCTGCAAAATTTTTTAATAAAAGAACAGTAGCAGAGTACAGACTACAATCGATTGCATATATAGGTCTGTCACAAGAGCGAATCAAACCAAGCAGGCTACAAATCATCGGTGCATGTATGCATGATGCATCTATATACCTCGTTTCAAGTGCATCGATACCCCAAGTAACTTTCAGCAACCCACGTACGGTACATTCCATAGTCGGCCCCCGCGTCAATTGACGAACAATCAGACGTACCTGCACGCGCGCGCACTTCGCGAAAAATGAAAGGAAGTGTACTCGCGGTTCGCTTGTTTTCTCTGTCTCTCTCCTTTTTTTCTTTCTTCCCCGAAGCCGGCTCTAAATCACGGAGCGTGAATGTATATATATATACACGTCGGGCTCGCGATAAAAGTGGGAAAAGCGAGTGGAAAATCAGTCCGCAAAAATTCGCCGCGAAATTCCGCGAATCAGGTCGAAGCGATCGTTGTGGCTGCGGACTATTCTCTGCCGAGGAATGCAAGTGCGCGCGAGGGAGTTTGGGTGATTATACACAGCGTATAGACTCTCGCCCGCACGGCCCACTTTTTCGCCTTTTACGACCGGCTATTAGCGAGTTACGATGGCGAATAATACCGAGCGAGAGAGAGAGGGGGGTAAACGCAGAAGGAAGAGTGATGGAAAAGCGTATGGAAGGTTTTCCGCGCTCCATTCGTTCGCAAGAGAGAAAGAGAGACGAAGGATGGGGTGGAGACTGATGACGGATAATTTTTGCGTTGAAACTTGTCATTCGCGTGTGCGCAGGTGACAGTTAGCACCGGGTGATAATGGAATTAACATTCTTTGGTAATGACAGCGCCGGTGGAACGATGATGACAATGGTTAGAGTGGAGTGCGGTTACGATAATTGTTTTAACGATTGCTGGATGGCAAAAAGGTGTATGAGGGGTGTAGGCAAAAAAATCGGGGAATATTAATTCTCGGCGCAGGATCGATTATTGGAAAATGCGGAGAAACTTGTTTTTGCATTCTTGAAGGAGCTGTTTATTCCATTCTTATGCGTATATTATTCTGGTGTATGTGTAAAAAAATTTTATCTGGAAATTGGAAAGAGTCAACGAAATTTGAATATCGTTTAATTTTACGCACTAATTCAAGAATCAACTCACTATAATTCTTGACTGTGTAATGGAACGAATAAGTAACATTTATTTTTGTCCATTTTTGCAATGACCTATATTTCATTTAAATAACTTGATGTAATAGTGTTAAATAAGTAACTGGAGTTATCAGCTATTAGCTCATTTATGCCATTACAGCGCAGCTTGAATGCAAAATTCAAAATATATACAGGCACGTAATATTACACTTATATCATTTGTAAAGTACATAGATCGATTAGGCTCATATCATTATATGTACTGAAAACCATTACCGCATTTATGTAACACTATAACATATTATGATCTAATAAGTTAAAGTAAACAAAATATAGTCTCTTAGTTTATTTAATACTCAAACGTATACGTATTTAAATAACTGTATACGCTTTTTCATTCCGCGTAGTCAAAATACAATAAGAAAAATGTTCCAAAAAGTTTATATTTTGAAACTTCTGTAAACATATATTTGTCATATAATGTACAATTAAATCTTCAACTGATCAAAGCCTAATATATAAATACAAGTATCGAATAAAATATTTGCATTAAAATTTTTTGACAAGGAGAATTCTTTTGGAATTACATTGGCGTAGATAACATCCCCAGAAAAAAAAATTTCCAGATTCAAATCCTTAAGCATTTCCATAAAGAAGAAGGAAGTTAATTCGTTGCAGTTTAATATAATGCACAATATTTCAGCCACCAACAATCACTCAATCCGCCTTTTCCGATAATAGATATCCCCACTTCTTATACCATTGTGCACTTCCAGCTCAATAAATGCGAGCCCCCATCTGAACCCACGAAATCTAACTCCAGAGTCACGCCTTCGCAGTCCAATCTGTTTATGCAGCCCGAATCGCCGACAGTTGCAGCTTATCAACTGCACAGGGCCGAGCGGCAAACACAATTGCAATTTAGTCAGTCAGTCACTCACTCCGTCACTCGCTGGCTCGATCTCGCGTGGTCCAACGACTTTGCACACGCGTTGCTCTCGTGTGTGCAAAATACGTGCGCGCGCGAGGTCGACACGGAGGCCGTTACGTAACGTGAAAGTATCACCTCCGGCTCGCACGCCGGTGCCGCGCGCGCGCAGCTACGCCGATAGAGAAAGAGAGAAAAGGAATATTAGGAACTTACATAAAATACAAACATCCGATATGATCGGCGTGGTATTGCCCGCACCGAGAGAGTCACTACGCTGCACGTCCGCGATAAATTGTATGCGCTCCGCGGGGATTTACGCGGCTGCTGAGACGTTTATTATCTCTCGAACGGGGGTGGAATGGGTAATGTCCGCGCGCGATTTCGGTGTTTTCGCGGTTGACGGCTTGATGTGGCGATTTGCTCGTGGCCCCCGAGGTGTTGCTGGTTATATGTCGGGAGTCCGAGGAGTTGTTGTCTTGTATACCTATTTGAAATTGCTTACCGTCATGATTTCCGCGTAAAACTTGATTTTACGATAGATCGTATACATGGTTGGAAATTCTTGAGAGATAATTGGGAATTCATAGTTAGTCTTTGAAAACATTGGCATTAATATAGAAATAGTTGAAAATAAATAAATTTTTGATTATGTACATGCAATTTACCACACTTTATAATATCAATTTCTGACAGCTATTCGTGTTGTATCAATCGTTTTTGTTGTGATTGGGTTTTGATCAATGAAACGAATTTCATATGACTTACTGGCTAGAATCGTAAAGTCATCTTCAACTTGACCTTCTGATCAATTGACAAAATTAGCCAAACTTAAACTGTCGTCTGCAACCCACGCGTTCATAAGTATATTAATCAAACTTATTCACGGTATGCACATATTTACTGCGTTATATACCAATAAAGAAACATGCGTATATGTATAAACTTTTCAAAGAGCTATAAATTTTAATAACGTTTTGAATCTTTTAATTCACAATATATATGCATTACTAACTATAGCAATAAAATAATTGCACTTATGTATATTCCTCACATTAATTTATGATTGCAATAATTGAAATTTTTTTTATTTGAGTAATTTATTGAATATGTACAATTGAATTAAGCACTGGGTCCCCGTAAGTGACTTTACCTGACTGAGATATTCTAATATTTTTCTTTTCATATGACTTGTTCATGTAAAAATCTATAACAGCACATTAAATCCACATATCAAATTTCTTCCTGCATTTATAAAGATCTCCATACATAGCTTCTATTATGATTTTCATTATTTACTGTCTCAAACACAAATACACCAATCCTCGTTTTAATAATTCCACTCTTATCTATGCATCGTTTTACTTTTCCTTTCTCTTCCGCTTGTTAAGAAGCTTGATTGATAATATTCTTATGGTGGTTCACCTGTTCTTACACGCGAATTACACGCCTTTCTCTCTGCTAAAATACCATTTTTTCTGTTTCATCTTCCTTGTTGATCGAATGTAAACCACGATCTATAAGTCATAAATATTTAATAAGACTATTTTGCACTTTGTAATCCGTCTCTCATCCATAACTCATCCCCCTTTTTTCTGGAGATGGGATTGATAGAAGACGAAAATTTACATGATGCGTGATCCGGAAATTTCGAAAATGCAAAATATTTTATGGAGATCTATCATAACTGTTATTAAGTTTGAAAAGCTAAACATAGAAATTATAACATGTTAAGTTGATTTTTGGTACATACTTATTTTCATTGACGCTAACAGAATAAATTATATAGACTGTAATAACAAAATTTGTAAACTATTTCGAAATTTAATTTTTCGTAAGATGCCAATCTCCTAAAATTTATGCAATTATTTTTAATCATATTATTTTATTATAACTTGTTATTATATCGTTATACATGGTAATTTTCAAGTATTTTTTGTTTTATAATATAGTAATAATATAATTTAATACACATAGTAATAATATAATTTAATACACAAATCAAATGACATATTCATAAAGTTTTTTATTTTAAACATTTGAAGATTTAGGAGAAAAGTAGCCGGTCAACTTGTTCTCCGTTTATAATATGTCAATTGATTACATGGGGAAATAGTCGGCGGCGCTACCGAGCGCAGCAGTATATGTATACACTATAACCTACTGCTCTCGCTGTATAAGAGTATATATAGAAATGGGATCGCGTCGAGAGCTTCACGGAAGCTCTGCGAGGGGTGACATCACTCGATCGCGGACTTACCGTACCCCTGGCCAATCAGCGAGGAGGATACACGCCCCTCTACCCTCAAAAGCTTTTTCGTGCTCCAAAAAGATTTTTCGGAACGTGTTTCTCGCAATAAATTGGTGCTCTTATATAGAGATTCTTGGGTATATCACAAAAAAGAATCGCGCTTTGACCGCGGACGCGTAATTTTAATCCCTTTCATTTCTTTTATTGGTTATTTTTAATTTATTATTTTTTACTATCTCGCATTTTTTTTTAATATAATGTACATTTTGATTTTAAATTATCTTATTGTCGACTTTTG
>JAPYZO010019415.1:0-11587 GCA_030522905.1 Torymus flavipes | reverse complement strand
ATGATCTTTTCTTGGAAAACGTCGACAAAGTATTTCATTTTAGAACACGTGCCAAATACATATATTAAATGCAATCTTTTGTTCTCCTGATTATTCCAACACAATGGTTGCTGACATTCGCCAAACAGTCCGTGCGTTATTTAAATGTGATGTGGCTGCGACGATAATTATGATGTGCATTCTCCTAGTACGCCAAAGTATAACGTTTGCATCACTGTTACATCAACCGTACCTTATAAAAATCCTCTTTTCATAAACATCGCAATCGAGAGCAGAGTTTAAAGGACGATACTCCAGCACCAATGATATTTAATTAATCAGCGCACGGCGCACAAAAGAAATGTGCCAGCGCAGCAGCTTTCCTTCGAATTTTGCACTTTGCCGTCGAAAGAAGCGGAAACGCGAGCGAGTCAGATAAGAACGTCTCCTCCTTTTTTTGTTTGAGGAGAAAAGCAGGATAAACAGAGGTGGAGCGGCAAAGAAAGTATATTTCGAATCCATTGTGATCCGTCGCGCGCTTTCAGAAGCGTACGGCAGAATTTCCTGTACTTATACTTCGCAATAAATATTGTAGACGTTTGAGAACAAAGCCTTTTGAGCGCTCGTGTATAACTGGACGCGGATATATAATTGGAAAAAATAACTCTACGACGTCGCTGACCTCTTTTGATTGCCAGCTTTTCGACTTATTGCATTTTAGTGTTGGCTTTAAAATTTTCGTTGTAACAATTATTAAGAGACTAAGTGTGTGCTTTGTACCCCGAGCAGCATATAATACTTCCACCTTTTTTTCTTCTTCATCAGCCACATCAGCATATTCATTTGTCTGCGGTATATAAAGTGAGTTCCCATGCCATATAAGCCACGCGAGCGTCTTTTTAAGGTGCAGAGAGCTATCAGCGATGTTTCTTCAAAGTGAAAACTTACACCCACAGTGTGACAATGCGCTTGTCGAAGAAATAGCGCGAGGGAGAAAAGATAGACGCTCAAAGGACTTTGAAAACGCATGCATATTTTGATCACGTGAGCCGCCCAGACAAACTATATACACGCGAACGAAATGCAAGTATAGGAAAATATTGTCTCACAGCGTCGTATTGCTATTCATTCACTTTTGAATTATTTGAAAAAATTTTACTGATTTACTTTTTTCATGGAATAATTTTTATTTTTATATTCGACAAATTATCAAGACGTGAATAATTAACAGCTGTCAATTACAATCTATTGATATAGATGAGATGTAATATTCAGTATAATATCATTGATATTACAATCAAAAGGATTAAGTTAATGGGATTGTACAACATCAGTCGGACAGGTATAACATCTGTCTTGCGCACGAATAAGTTGTTATAGTTTGCTCTAGTTTCCGAGAGAGGAAGCTTCAATCGATTAGTTCCGAGAAACGCACCGAAGAACCAGAATATTATGGCCAATTTATTGTACCGTGTAATTCACTACGAAATCACATCGCAAATTATTCTGCAAATATTGGCTTTATCTGCAATTCATCCAATGAGGAAATGGGATATTGTATTTTTAGCAAAAATTTTCTTAGCAGATATTCAGCGGATATACCCGTATATACATATAAACCACACGCCGCACGCTTGTACTTATAAAAGAACTATTCGTTCTCCTGCTATTCTCCTTGCGCACACTCTATACGTGTTTTTGCGCGCAGCGGGCCCGCGATAAAGGGGTGCAACCGACACTTTGCACGGTATAAAACGTCGAATTTTCGCGAAAGTAACTTCATACGTCTTCGTCGCGCTCTTTGAGCCCTCTGCGCCCGGCTGTTCTCTCTCTCTCTCTCTCTCTCTCTCTCTCTCTTTCTCACTATATACTCGCGTTCGCTTGCGCGCGTCGGAACAAAAGCGCACGACGGAAAGGAGAAAGAGAGAAAGAAGAGCAAGGTACACACGTATCTGGGATCTATTGTGATCGCGCTCGAGTGCCGACTCCAAGAGGAAGAAGAAGAAGAAGAAGGAGCAGAAGAAGCGCATGCAGCAGCGGAACGTCCGATTCTTTTTTCGCTTAAAAGCGAGAGAGAGAGGGAATGATAAAGAGTGAGAGGAGAAAGCGCGAGTAGGAGGTAGTAGAGAGAGAGAGAGGTGGTAATAAGAAAAGCGAAGGAGAAGCATTATAAGAGAGAAAGAGAGAGAACGGATGCTTATCTCTCCCGCATCAAAGAAGAATACGCTGACCCTCGCCGCGCGCATCCGTGTTCCAACAAAGTGACGCCTCGTTGTAATCCGGTGGGGGTGGCGCGCCGAGCTACACCCACACCGCGTGATGGTATCCCGGTGAGAGAAAAGAGGAAGAGAGATAGAGAGGGAAGGATAAACAGCTCGTTTGACGGACGCGCGTGAGAGAAAGAGAAGAGCGTTTGATAGTTCAGTAGACGGGGGAATTAGGGGGAGTTTTAATTAATAACGGGATAAGAGGCGAGTGAGGCGATGAGAGGTTGCGTTTTTCGGCCGGTGCGTTTTAATTGAAAATTTCGCGCTTTTTTTTTTGTTCTCTCCAAGTTTATAATTTCGCTGAAGAGTTTGCGGCGAAATGAAAATTCGTGATTTTAATTGAAAATTACTCTGAATAAATGTTTATTTAAAAAAACGGGTGCGGTTCCGTTTATTTGTTATAGGTGGAAGTATAATTAAAGGTATATATGTTTGGTTATCAGAAGTTTAAAAAAGCTTTGAACATGATGGAAATCGATCAGTACTTATAGTAAATAAATAGAAGTGTGATGTATCAGTCGGGAGTTATTATATAGTTTCGGTAAGGTAGTTAGAAACGGATTTCATGAACGATGAATCTGACTTTTTATTCGCCGGAAAAAGGGTTTGGTCCAGATTTCCAGAGGTGTTTTCTGATGAGTAAAACGAAGCCTAGTACCATTAGTTAAATTCCATAGGTCGTTATTAATCAGATATATTTTGAATATATTATATTTGAAAATTAGCCGTTTTTTTAAAGCTTTCTCAACTTTTCATCAGAATTTCGTACCTACTTATTGCATAAAAATCGGTAAAAAGCAGCTACAAGTAGAAAAAAATGTTTATTCAGCCAAAAATAATAAGTATATATAAGAAATTCAATTATTTTGAAGTTACAAAGTACAAAGTACTTAGTAGTCAATATTTTAGGCATTACCAAAAAACGCCCCTCGAAGCCTGAATGTATACGCAAACGAACTCAATACAGCAGTATAGTATTCAGCATAAAGAGATTACGAAAAGTTTGATTACAGTCATCGACAAGAACGTTTTATACAAGACAACAAAAAATTCATAACAAAACGTTTAATTTTATTAATTATAAACTATGTGCCTCTGTCGATTTTCATACTTATCCTCACTATTTTCCTTAACCTTCTTACCAACCTTACATCCATCCCGCATTCGCCCAGGGTTATGCCTGTGGGACGGGGAAAACCTATAGGCAAACCATGTGGGATAAATCCTAATTAGGAAAACCAGCCCTGGGATGGTCTCACCCACCACATCAATGCTCTATCAATTCACACACCGAAAAAAAACACTTCTCAACTTAAATTGATATATCCCAATAACGGCGGATAATCAAAAACAAAAACAGCCCGCGAGTTTCGATAAATTTTATGCGCGCGATTTATCGGCGCGTTCTCTCCCCCTCTTTATAAAATTTGGGAACCTATTTAATCTGGAACTCGCATGGGCAATTTATAGCGCAAGTTTGAACAGTTATTAATGCACTGTAGAGAAGGGGGGTAGCGACCATATCCCCATAGCCATGCGCAATGCCAAATTGCACCAGAACATTACGGTATAATGAAGGTCATAACAGAACTTTAATGACTAATGACTTTTGCGCAATTCGCATCCATACTACACATATACTCCGCCGAGAGAGAGAGAGCTCGCCAGAGTATTTTTGCTCCCTCCGCGCAATTGACTTGTAAACTACGTACAATTTATCGAGCTACAATATATCATTGTGTGCGCGCTCGGGAGAGGGTAGCTTAGTAATAGCCGCGCGCGGTATCAAACGGCAAACATCTCAGCGTATATACGATGCTCGCGGCTGCTAGAGCTCATATATATATATAGTTTACACATCCCGACCCTATAACTTCCACACGTGGGAACGTAATTTCGTCTACGCGTCTGTGCACTTGCGATTCGATCGAGTGCGGTTCTGTATATAGGGTTTAGGTGTACATGCCCTTCTTCCCGGAGATATGAGTTAATTCTGAAGGGCACGAGTCGCCGCGATTGATTTCGGATTTCGTTTGTGCGCGAAGTAAGTACTCCTTAATTCAAGGCCGAATGGAATATTTGGAGCGATTAAGAGTCGAGGTAGTTATTTAATGGAGTGTTGAAATGAAGAGATCCGCGAGAACGATTGGCTAATCTCGGCACTGAAACGAAGTATTTGGATACCTGCAGTATATTTCGTAGTGTTATCTATATATTGCACATAATAAAAATGACTTATTATACTTTAAAATTATCATAATGGTCATTGACCGATAAAATGAATAAAAAAATCATAAATTCCCTAACATTTTGTTTAATACGTTTAAATGATAAGCAAATTTTTTAAATATAAATAATCTAAAGATTATGTAGAAAAATAGAATATACAACGTCGATATAATATATCACGAAAGCAGTGATACAATAGCAGTCGACGCCTCCTATTCATAAGCCGCTATCTCGCGCGCCAATGCAAGAAGAAGCTAACTCGGCGCTCGGTGCAATACGCAGCTATCTCAACGATAATTCAATAAAACGCTATCTCAAAGCTCGGTGCAAGAAGCACCTAACTCGGCGTTGGGTGCAATAAGCCGCTAACTCGGCGTTCCGTGCAATAAGCCGCTAACTCGTAGGTAAGCGCAAGATGGCGCCGTTTTGATTAGGTATCCCTTTAATGAAATCAATTTTGAAAACTCAATCAAAGGTGCATGATATATTATAACGTTTAAATCTTGCATCCCAATGTCAATCACAACTAAAATGGAAAGTATTTATATTGTTTTCATATTATTTTTATATTATTTTTATATTGTTTTTCTATCGTTTTTCTATTGTTATAATATTGTTTTTAAATTGTTTTCATATTGTTTGTCTATTATTTTCACATTGTTTTCATATTGTTTTTCTATTGTTTTCATATTGTTTTTATATGGTTTTTATATTGTTTTCATATTGTTTTTATATTGTTTTTATATTTTTTTCGTATTGTTTTTCTATTGTTTTCATATTATTTTTATATGGTTTTCATATTGTTTTGCTATTGTTTTTCTGTTGTTTTCATATTGTTTTTATGTAGTTTCATATTGTTTTTACATTGTATTTTATATTGTTTTTCATATGCTTTGTAAAAATCATCATTCTGTCTTATATCCATCATTTAGTATATTAATAGGAATATAATAACTGTAAATTATTCATGAATTGAAAATAAATCAAGTACATTGCTCGTGTGATCGCGCGAAAGTATTGCATCCGTTTGCTTCATTAGAGTAATGTCGATTCATAAATAAGCCCAGACAAGGTATCGAAAGCACACGATTAATCTGATTGCGATGTATCCTATGCGGTATCAAATTCGGAACTTACAATTACCGCAATTTAATACAATTACAGTCAACTGTGCTTAAAGTTGTTTTTTGTTTCGGATAAATTGTTTTCGCCTCAAGTACATAAACGACAACTTAATGTTGTGTAATTATCGGAAAACAAACTGAAACAAATTAAATCAATTAACTATTACAGCACTCTAAAGTGACCTGTTCTCGAACTGTAAATGAAAAGCACTTCTCGCAATATCATACATGTAAGGGAGAGTTGTCCAGTGGTGACACACAGCATTTTCGGCCACAGGTTTTTATGTTATGGGTTAAAATTAAAATACCAACTAAGAAAATGATTCTTAGAAGCCTGATACCTAAAATATAAAGTTACTTGAAAGAATAAAAAAAAGTTTATCAAGATCCATAATAAGTGCTCCGCAGTTCTGGCCACCTTAATTTTTCACGGGATTTTTAATTTGTAACTATCGTTAATACAGATCAAAAGTATGGTATAGAATATTATTAATTATTATAATTGTTTTTTAATATTTTTTAACGAAAACTTAAAAAGAGAAAAAATTACGTGATTTGCAGTATATCATTAATATACATAGAAATTCGTAAGTAATTCGTAATTGGTATCATGGCCAGTGTTGGGCACCAATCGAGCGGACAAATATGTTGAATAGAAAGATATTTTACATCTAACTAATATAGTGAATTATTAATCATTTTCCAGTAAATGGAAATCCGCAATAAAACGGATTTCATTATTTAGACCTTCAATCATTTACTTCAGACTAGCACATATCGTAAATAAATTAATATATTTGATTTCATGATATGCTATTGCTCGCCGCGTTTAGCTTAACAACAAGAAAGAGCTTTGACCCCTCAACTCAATAGAACTCCAACTCATTGCGGCGGCGGCGGCGGCGGCAGCAGCATCCATAATAAAAATGCCGGCGTTGTAACTTCCAAGTTTATTTTATCAAATTTCGCCCGTCAAATCGAATAAATCTCTGCGAGACACGATGTAGGCAGAATGATAGGGAGGGAGAGATAAAGAAAACAAGAAAAAAAGAAAAACGATGACGTGAAAATGAGCAAGTGTAAAGGAATGCGAGGCAGAGAGAGTGAGAGAAATAAAATAGTAAAGGCACGTGCGCACGCGCGTGTGGGAGGAGCGAAATTGATTGATCGGCTGACTGATTGACACTCCATTGTACATTGCGAGCGCAAAATGCAACCCTTAAGAGCTCGCACTATACACGTATATACGCGTGTGTGATGCCATTCGACGCCTGAGCGAGTGAAAAATTTATTGCTAAAAATTTGTACGTACCGCCACGCACGCGATCGGGATTCGCGGTGATCGTGGGTGATTTATGGCTCTCTGAAAAATTGCGCGTTTATGTTGAGCCAGCTCGTGTTTGATTTTCGCATGCTCAGCGATGTGTATTTATTAATGACTTCTTTGGGAATTCATATATGATTCAATTATTTATCGATAAAAAATTATTATTATTTTATTATGATTTATATCGTTCATCAAATTTGTCCACTCGTACAATTTACGAAGCGGACATTTTACTATAAATATCGATTGGGTTTTTGCTAAGGCAAAAGACCTTGATCTGTCAGACTTCGCGGTAATCTTTTCCAAATTTTCAACGGGAAATTTAATATAGCAGCCTCATTATTTGGAATTTTTTTTATTCAACTTTAAAATGGAGTTCAACGCATTATTTGGAGAACAGGGATCATAACGTCATGTATCCAAATAAAGTTATTACTCTTAAAAATTGTTATCGACGTTTAGGCCGTTGTATTTAATTTCTTGTTAAAAGTTTTGAAAAAACGACCACGGATTTTGAAAAATTAAGGCTTCCTGCTTTCGGAGTGATAATTTAGTCAGATTTTGAGCTGGAAAACTGTTTTTTTTTTTCAGGAAAAAAAAAATCGATAGAAACATGTCCGCTTGGGAAAAAGTGGGTGAAGGTAGGCAATTCTCGGAAAGACTAAATTTCTTGCAAAGGTTCTTGTATCTTAAAATATTCGTCAAATTCGTTCTAATAAATTTTGTAAAAAGTTTTTTTAAGATCATTTAAAAAATGTAATATACATACGCTGCAAAGTACTTATAGATGAAATAACATGTAAAAGATACAATATATTCATAACAATTTATGCTATTATATTTGCAAAAGATATATAATAATGGTTTAACCTTAAGGCTCTATAATATTATTTTACCTCTTATACATTTCTTATTATTTTAATGTTTAATCTTCTTAATTGACAGATTTTATTACCCCAATACTATAATTAATGCACAATTAAAAAAACAAAACACTCTGACTACTGCCAATCGAAGTCGAGTCTACAACACTTGTATATCATCTTAATTTACGATCCTGACACACTCGTGTAAACCCGCGTCCTTTCGCACCCGATGAAAAACATCCGAAAATCTTAATTTTTTCCTTCTAGAAACCGTAGCATTAAACTTTTACACGATTATATGCCACTCCATGTTTTTCGGCCCAACACTATATATACACACACCATATACGCATCCTTATAAATTTCGATCTTCCGAGATAAATTTTATATATAAAATCACACAACACTCGCGATCCGCACTTTGATCTCGGCCGTGCGCCACCTAGTGATAATAAAAAAAAAAACGCTCGTAAAAACTTGTAAACCATAATTTCGTCAAAAGCCCCGTTAACACTTCCTGCGCAGCACAGTCGAAAATCCCGAGAGCTTGTTGTATCTCGCGCACGACGCGCGATGTATATATTTTCGCGCGTTCGCTCGCTATCGTCATTCGCCATCGCGACTCATCGTGCGAGAGAGCAGCGCAACAAGCACATCGCGCGCGCGAGGAACCCTCCCGCCCCCTAAGTAACATCATCGCCCGCGAGACTTTGCTACTTTGCCTATCGGCATTCAAACCAGAGAAGCGAAAAGCAGTGAGATAGAGAGAGAAAGAGAGAGGGAGGGAGAGAGAGAGAGAGAGAGAGAGAGAGAGAGAGAGAGAGAGAGAGAGAGAGAGAGAGAGAGAGGATGATGGGATGGGAAGTGTATAAAAGCGCAGGCGCGCGGATCGAGAGAGAAAAATAACAAGCGCGCGTCATACAATACGCGCGCGCGCGGGGGCGAGAGTCACTATGGAACTCGTTAGAAATCTGTCTTTCTAATTTTATCCCATCTTCTGATGCTTTTATCGCAGCTCGCTATCGGTATACTCTTGCTACAGCAGGTAGGTATATCAGCGCGTGGGCCTTTTTTTTATTCCCTCTTCTCAGCCTCTCATTTTCGTCGTCTCGTTTCATTTCCTGTTTCATTCGGCGTGAGCTCGAGCTAGAGGTGTGTTTATATATCCTCTCTTGTTGACTCTCTCATCGTTCTCTCTCTCTCCTTTTTTATTCCCCGCGCCTTCATCCTCTCTCGCGCCTCGTCATTGTGTGCTCTGAACATTCTTCGTTTCTGTTTAACGAGTGTCAGCGCCGCGATCGTGAGAGCGCGCCATATACATATACATATATACGAAAAACGTGACTCGCCGACTTTTCGCGGGAATTACGAAAATATATAATATAAGCGTGTATGTGAGGCAAGCGCCTATGTATGCACGAGTTTTCGCGCAGCCGGGGCTGCTTTGTCGCGTTACGGTTTTTCGCCGCCGAAACGCCGAGATCCTAAGCGATATTGTTCTTGCGGGACTCGCGTATATATATAGGTAGACGTGGTCCCGCGAGAAATTGAATTTTTAATCCCGTGGGCGCACGACGCAGAGGCGGAGAGAGAGGCATTATATATACACCGTGGGAGATAATAGGCCGCGGGGGCCAGATTTTACGAGGAGATATTTTAATCATCTTGCTGTATTAATTCTCGATAGTAGGGTTTCGGGATGTAGTAGGTATATTTAATATGAAAACTTGAGGCCTGTCCTCGGTCGGAGCAATAATGTAGCTGGGTCAATATAATGTAATGAGAAGGTGAGGGTATGTGTAACGTGTTATACAGTTTCGTGTTGTTTGTAGTGTTATTGATGTTTTAGACATTTGCAAAGTATGTTCAATAAGTTGTATATATTTGTAGAATGTGCTGTCGATAATATTAAGATTTCGGAATCGATTTTTGGTTTGTTTAATTAGGGTCCCTAGTATTCATTATGCTAAAAACAGTCAAAACTTAGAATTCAAAAAAATAGCCCGCTTATAAACAGAAATAAGCTAAGAACTGACTATTTTTTTTAAATATCTACCAGGCTCAACTTAATTTATTTGGGTGAGTAAGCATAAATTTAAAAAACCCTATAGTCTAAAAGTTTCATTTCTACAATGTTATACGAATGAACGTTACCTTCTATTGATATTCGGATTAAATTTAATACAGATATGCGTAAATTTTCATATAAATGTACATTACATGTCGAGCAGGGGACATTAAAAATTATACAAGTGCACAATAATTCACTTTGAAGTTAAATTTAATAATCGATGGATAATACAAATTCAAACAGCAATCTATATGAATATTAATGTTCGTAAATAAATTGAACGAGAAAGTCTATTAAATTTATATTATTATACACAAATTTTCTTTTTGTTACAAGTATCATTGAGTTTAATACTTAATAGCGTATTAAATTGAAAGCCTTCTTTTTAAGACCTATTAAAGGATATTTCGTTGGGATCTTTTTACATTTTTGATCTTGTTTTCTATGCAAAAGTCGCTCTATTTCGAAGAATATCATCAAACTGGTACAAAATAATAATGCCATTTTTAATCCAATTATGCTATTTGGAACATTTCTACTCAAACCTGCGTTATCAATTAATCATTTACAATTCCTGTCTTTTTTTTGTACATACAAACACAACCTTTTAATTCCACTAAATTTCTAATCGAACCGCGAAAGCACTGCCGGCTTTAATTCATATTTTAACTGCCTTTTGTCGGGTGGTCAAAAGCTTCATTCGGGTGGAGGTATTCATTTGTTCCGCAAACGACTGGCAGCCATGAAATAGTTACAATGAATTGAAATTCCTCGTCGTTTGCAAAATTAAGATTTATTCGACCGAACGAAACTCGCCTCTGTCGCCACTCTATACCGCTCGCTCTGCACACACACACATACACACACACACTGCGGTAGCTTTATACTGTAACACACGCACGCATACAGGAGAGGGTACTTTATTATACTGGACGTGCGGCCACTCGCGGGCGCCACTTCGAATGCATTTGCACGGCATCGGGATATAGCCCAACTGGACCCTCTCTAGCAAAACTGTTGGGTGAATGAATGTCACAGCCGAGAAAAAACTTTTCTATATAGTTTTAGTATTTGCCCTACTGAAAAAAACTTAAAATTAATTGAACAAATGGTCTGCTTTACCTTTAAAGTGGTTGTATGGATCATAATTGCCTTTATTATTTCTTATAAAATGCGCAGAGAAAATGTATTTCAAGATAATTGTTTTATAAAAATTTTTTTACGAACATATTTATTCAAAGAACGCTTAAAAATCTTACGCAAGTTCTTTACATGAGATCCCACGGGAGAACTCACGTGAGATCTTGCACAAAAACTCTGCACGGCGCTCGGGTCCTATAACTTCACGCCGTACAAAAAGTGCTACTTAGGTCACACGTATCGTAATATACTATAATTTGAGTTTTCGTTCGTAAAAATATTGATTCTTCAGGAAAATATTAAGTAAAGATAGCGAAAAAATTGAGTAAAATATATCTGGAAAAGCTGTTGAGAAGCAGGAACATTTTGAATCATTTTTTTCTTTTATCTTTGATTATTTTATCAAGTGAGTAGCCCCTCGGTATAATATGGTATACGTTAATCATACTTACAAAATCCGGAAACCTTATATATACCCACATTCACCGGATAAAAAGCAAATTAAACACACGCGCTCCCATTCCCCATTCTCATTACGCGATTGATAAAAGCGCAAAGGCGAATCGTCCTCTCTCAGGCCCCTC
>JAPYZO010019410.1:0-10827 GCA_030522905.1 Torymus flavipes | reverse complement strand
GCGAGTGGTGCTACTTTTCGTTAAGGGATTCTGAACCGTGCTACTCTTCGCTGGAAGCGTCGAACGGTGCTAGTTTTCGTCAGCGGCTGAATGGTGCTATTTTTCGTACGGGGCGTCGATATATGGTTCTCGGTCATTACATCATGAATAAATAATCAAACGCATCATAACGCCCTTTTTATAATATCAAGCTCTTTTTGTTACCACACGTCGTACCTTTGTTGCCGTTCTTGCATCGACGTAAGTTGCGCCAACTTGCTCGGCACACCTCCGATGTTCAACTGCTCGCGCGCTGCCTCTTCCCCCGCACCACGGATTCGCGTGTATAATACCTGCCTATGCGTCGTCTTTTCTGCAGGCTAAAGTTGAACGCTGATTGGTCAGTTTCAACAATCAATTATAATCGCCATAATTGAGATGGAATTTTTTTAGTATTTTTCCGTGATCAGCTCATTGAGGCGAATCTGCTGGTATATGTTTATTACCACTTTATCTGGATCACCCTATATATAGATAGATACTTATATACCTATTGTTATACATCATGTATCTAGTTAGTAAGAAACACTTTGTGTGAAAACAAAGGAAATAAGAAACGAGAGAGAGAAATCGTAGGTTTAAAATTGTATTGCTTAGCCCACTCAACCTTAGCCAACCTTAGCAAACCTCAGTCTACTTTAGCAAACCTTAGCTAACCTTAGCAAACCTTAGTCAACTTTAGCAAACCTTAGCCAACCATAGCAAACCTTAGTCAATTTCAGCAAACCCTAGCCAACCTTAGTATTGTATCAACCTTAACATCAAGTCAAATCAAGCCAACTCAGCAGCAATTCTAGAAACCTACTTTATCCAAAACTAGCATCCAGATGGGGCATCTACCACGGTCACTCTTGACATCGAAACTTTTTTTTTTTTTTTCCACTCCCCGCGTCAGCACTTGTTTCATCGCCCCGGTGGTCGATGTCACGAGTGGTAACTTCCGGAGATCAAGCGCGTATGACCATGAACCCGAAAAGTAAGAATTCATGCACAGGCCCGAAGAACGAAGGCACGTGGTTCATTAAAAACTCCAGATCAGTAAATAGCCGAGCAGCAACAGAGGACTTGGAATGTCAAAGGCGCATGACATCAACTATTGCGAGTCAGCAGACCAGCGAACAGCGAATCCACGAGGTACTGAATCACCGGCACGAATATCGGACATCGAATTAGGGGGAAGGAGCGGACGACCGATGAGCAACGATCCACCGCTCACGAACCCCAAGACGAAGCCATAAAAGCGGAAGGTAACGCACCTAGAAGGCAGACAGAGAGAGATTGAAAGTCAGGTCGAAGAACAGAGAAAGGATCAGAGAAGGAGACGGACAGGAGAGGCTAAGATTTCGAGTTGACGTCAATTGGTCGCATCGCGAACGCGTGTTAGGTTATCTATCTCTCGCGTATAAATATTTTAATAAATGATCCAAGTTATACTTTGACTATTGTTGTATTTCACTGCATCGTTTCGAGTCTCGGCTTGATCCGACATGAACATCTCAACCCCTTCGTACATACGTGATCCTAGATAGGCTAACACGTAACAGTGGACTCTTTTCCAGTTTTTCATAAATTCTTTTTGTAATGAAATTTATAGCATCGTTAGTTCCTCTATTTTTTTATGAAGCCGTGTTGTGTATCATTTAAGGGGGCTAGACACTTTTTTTCTGAAATAAAAAAGTCATATTTTAAAACATAAATGTAAACTAATTATTTCCCACTTTATACGCATAAAAGATGTTTATCTCAGCACCGACCTTGGCTTGGGTCCTTTATATGGTCCAGAACCATATTCATCGATGACACAAGTTTTCTCACTGTTCGGCAGATTAAAATTTTCCTGCGCATGAATTAACTGCCGATTTGAACTAAATTACTCCTGAATAGCATTATTCCCATATCGAGTGTTCCCAAAAAAAATTTTTACATCATATAAATGTTGTAAAAATAGAAAAAATAGAAAAAAACCTTGAAATATTCTTGAAAAACAGAACAAAATTTTTTGTTTCTCATCGGATCAAAAATTCCCACACTCATATGGGAATTATACTATTCAGGAGTAATTTAGTTCAAATCTGGAGTTAATTCATCCGCAGGAAAATTTGAATTCTAATAACGGACAGTGGAAAAACTTGTTTCATCGATGAATATTATGGTTCTGGATCATATAAAGGGCCCATACCAAGGTCTACGCTGACGTAAATATAGCCCCTTTTATGTGTAAAAAGTGGAAAATAATTAGTTTAGATTTATGTTTTAAAATATGACTTTGCATTACAGAAGAAAAGGTCTCTAGCCCCCTTAATATAGGATTAAGGTGGCTCCGTCGTGCTTTTCGGACCGATATATAAAAATTTTTGCGATTTAATACGATGCTTGTTTCACATGTTATAATTGGAGAAACAATATAGCATGAAAAAAGGGTTCTTACAGTGATGAAAAAAATTTTTCAAAGAAATTTGAATATTTATAAAGATGATATCGCTAATTGAAAAAAACCTCAACAAAACCGATAAATCTTTTTCATTTTTTATTCGATTTTAATTTGCAACGTCTCATTTTGTTCCTTGTGCAATTTTAGGTGGTGTTAGCAGTACGAAAATTAAAACATTTTCAAAACCTGCAAAGGTACAACTATTTGTTTAACTCAACTCTCTAAAAAGCATACACGAACCTATAAACATCTACTCTTATCTAAACAATTTTCAAATCTCCTTTATCATGGAAGTTTTCATTATATTTGGATTATTTTCAGTATTATCAATTGACCAGTATATTGTTGAAGCTATACTACTGATAAGATAAGACAAGATAAGATAATGTTTATTGCTGCTCATTGTGTTGAACAATAGATAGGTTTGAATACAAATAGATAGTGAGATTATTACAAATAGTGAGTTGTTATAATAGTGAGTGATTACGCAAAGTAAGTCGCATAGAAAAATAAAACGCAAAAATAAAACGCAAAGACAAAGAGATGATCGGGGGTTCGGGTCCTGGATTTGGCTAAAACTGCAGGAGGTACTTCTTTATACAAATAATGAGACACGTGTCTCGGGGTTTTTGTGAATGCGTCTTTTTTTCCGAAATTCAAGTTATTTTATGTCTAAAATGAAGAATTTTCGATAAAAGACATGTGTCTCATTATTTGTCATAAAGAAGTACCTCTTGCAAGAGGTAACTCTTGCAAGTATTAGCCAAATCCACTACCCGCACCCCTGATCATCTCCTTGTAAGTTTGTTTTAATTATATTTATGGGTTACAACAGTGGATTTAGCCGTATTGTGTCTATTTTTCCTCTCTATCTGTATGGATAATGATCTGTTATTGAATTTCCGAGTTCATATGTTTTTTAGTCGTTATTCTTTTTATTTTTATGAAGATATTATCAATACAAGTTCCCTTTTCTGTGTTTAAATCATATGGCCTGGTTGTTCCAATAAAACTAGGTTAAAAACCATTGTCTAGAAAATTGTTAAGAAAATCATGACCTTAAAGGTTATTTTTGAGTATATCTGTATTGAAGTCTCAAATTACAAAGTCATTTGTACCATCTTCTTGTAATATTAGGTATTTGTTTAATTTAAAATTGAATTTTATCGGACTTATATCATGCGATCTATATCACGATGATATCTCTAATTTATACTGTTGTTATTTAGCTTTATAATTAAATTTAATATTTTAATATTGTCCACTTTAATAGTTATAAACTTTAGTAGTTTATATAGATATAAACAACCACATCATCTGATTTATTTACTTTACTATTATTATAATACGATTTATAACCCCTCAATTTGAAATATTCATGCCTGTCTAAAATATTTGTTTCCGCATAAACTATTCTATAACGTTTGATCTTAAAGCTCTTAATGAGGATTTGTAACTTATCAAAATTTGAATTTAAGCTTCTGATGTTGGAATACATAACCAGACTATCTTTCCTGCTACTTTCCTTATTAAGTGTCTCAATGTCGACATCGTAGCTGATTTCTTGTTTTATTACTTCTTGTTGTATTTCTTCTATAAAATCGTCGTGATGATTCATTTTATTATGTTTGTATTTTTCGACTTTGGGCTAGTGCTGGACACAATGCTGTCCGCAAACTTCCTTACTGTTAATGTTATTCTTCCTCTTGTAATTGTAAAACCCTTAATCGGTGTTTTTTTATTGTTGAGTGAATTATTTGTTTCCAAATTGTCGAGTGCTTTGTTTTGATTATTTAAGTTTCCCGCGTAACCTGTAGTATCAGTTGTTGTTGACTTCTCTGCTGGTAAGTTGTCTTCAAGTTACGTCGTTGATGAGGTAGATTTTTTATGATAATTTTTGTTTGCGTTCAAAGGATCATATGGATAATTTGTTTTCTGTATCATTTTGTAGAGATAATTTTTATATCACTCACATATGTTTCAGTTGTTAGCTGCATTTTTTGTATTTCTTTGTGTTTTCTGTTTTTTTTTTTTTTTTTTTTTTTTTAAATTAGTATAGTTGAGACATTGTACATTATTTTGATCCTATATTATTTCTTCATGTTTCTCTGAACAGTGCAAACATGTATATTCTCCTCTACATTTTCTAGCACTATGCCCATATATTTTGCATTTGTGACGCATGCAAATATTATAATCATGGTAGACTCTACATCTACTTGCTCCAATATAAATTTTCTTCTCACGCATAACGTAAGCATAGGCTATCTAAGTAGTTCTGTGTCTTTTTTTATATATTCACTCTTCTGGTAAACACTTCGACATGCTGTACATATTAAATATTACACTGGATTTAGTGGATGAAATTTATATGAAATATCAGGAGGAGCGGTATGCTTCGGCACTCATTCTTTCTCGGCCATGTAGAAATATTTTTCATTATTTTTGTTTAACAGACATAAGATGATCCGATTAGGAGTCGAAAAAAATATGGATTGATAGGTAATTTTAAGACCTTTCAGAAAATGTGATTACTTCCGACGGATAACCCAAAAAATTATTTTCGATTTTTCAAAATTTTTCTTTTTCATTTTTTCTTAATATTATCCGATCAACCATGAAATTAAACTGGTACAACTTCAAAACGAACTTTATATAACTGCCAGGGATAAACTTTAGATCTCTTTCCATTCACGAGTTATGCTGCGTACAAATTTATAAAACACACTCACACGGTGGCCATCTGGGTATGTGGAGCACTTCACATATCCAAAAAAATGGATGTCCTTCTGCCCAGATTGACCTGCGCTAAAAATGCTGGTATAAGACTATACAGCTGCTACCTACCACCCAGCGAATCAATAGAAGAGTTCGAAATATCCCTGGATGCTATCGGCAGCGACGCTAGAACGTCTAACTACCGGTCGCAATCGGAGGCGACTTTAACGCTTGGGCAACCGAATGGGGCAGCCAGAAGCCGAACCACCGCGGGCAGGCACTAATTAAGGACTTTGCGATACTAGAACTAGAGATTGCTATCATAGGGACGATGCCAACCTACACTAAAGGAGAGAAGTCGTCCGTAGTAGATCTGACCTTTGTCGATCCCAGATTAAGTCCAGCAGGCTCATACTAACAAATCAGTAATCGATACACTGGCAGCGATCATCTAGCTCTCACGTACCAGCTCCACCCGACAAGCAGAATAACGAATATGATCCGGATACCGAAGAGAGAGAAATGGGCACCAGCTACTTTCGACTGGGAAACTTTTCTCTGCTTCCGGAAGTAGCATCTGTCGCAGGAACAGCTGAGGTTAAGCTCAAAGCCTCTCGCCGACCATCACAGAGGCATGCGATACGTCGATGTCCACAAAGTTGAATTGTAGCGGACCACCTTCAGTCTACTGGTGGAACAAGGACATTGCGATAATACTTAAAGAGTGCCTTCATGCTAGAGATTGTACCAAAAAGCAGTTCGGGGACCACTGTATGCAGAATTAACGATTAGCTATGAGCGAAAGAGAAAAGAGCTCAAGAAAGGGTCCAGGACTGAATGGCGTTCCTGGCTTTGCTATAAAGACCGCAGCGTTGAACGTCCTTATATATTCAAGGACACTTTTAATGCTTGCCTAAGTGAAGGGATATTCCTGGCACAGTGGAAGATACAGAGGTTGGTACTCCTCCCTAAGAGAAATAAACCGCCGAATGAACCATCTTCTTATAGACCACTTTGCATGCTGGATATACAGCCGGTCAGAGGCTTATCTGATAACCATTCGACTTTCGGAAGTGTCTCATGAGGAAGCCCCTTAACTCCCGAAGGCATCGAGAGATGCTTACTCTATTCATACTCACGCACACACAAGGGCCTTTTCTACGCATGTACAAAACACATAGTTCGACTAAGAGAGCTCAGAAATATAAAAAATCATCGAAATCTCGGGATCGGAAAATTTCACCGTTATAAAGCTTTCTCTTTGAGAAAGCAAAAGGTACATATTTGTTACAATATCCTAGTTTCAGTAGCTCTTATATGAATTAGAACAGTTCTTAATAAATTCAAGTGAAAATTTTTTTACTTATTTCGTGATTTACCAATTATAACGTAGCAGTGCCAAAATTTGAGATTATATGATTAAAAAATATTAACTTAAGGATTTTAACAAACAAAAGAAAACAGTTTGTTAGTGTAATATATCGCAAGCCTATTAAGTATTATCGATTTTCTCAAATTTTAAAGGTGTTATTTTAAAACCTATAAATATTGTCGTGAATATTTAATCACTTCCATTAAGAAGTTATAGTTTACAATGTTAACCCAAAAAGATAACATTTAAAAATTTAATCAAAAATAGTATATTACTTACGTAGGGAGTAGAAATAAAGAATGTCATAGATCGTATGACAAACATGATCTTAGACATTTTTTGTAGTTGGATAGGAAATTAATGGCCATACTACCAGTATGAAAAATTAAATAAACAAGATTTATTCCAACGTTTCGAGAGTTTATTGTACCTCTCCTCTTCAGGGCTACAAACAAATTAACAACACGTTTTTTATAAAATAAATGTCACACTATTCAAACAAAGTTTTCTTACAGAGCTATTTAAAATTACTTACATAGAAACGTAATAGTCAAAATTTCCTAAACAGAATAATATTCCGCGAGTCAATGGTTCAATAATTAAATCGCAAGTCTTTTTATAGTTTATAACGTTTAAGTTATTTGAGAGGGATTCTTATAATTTGGGAGGGAAAGGGAAATTGGCAAATTTAGGAAAGGCCGAATGAAAATGCGAATTACGAACTGAAATTAATACCGAAAAATATAACTGAGTTTATTCACGGTTTATTTTACAAAGTTACGTTGAGCACCAGTCGCAACTTGTGCGATGATTGACCCGAAACTGTACAGCACACAGTTTATTCGCGCACGCAAAATTTCCGATGCGATGCTCGACACTACGCACTTTAACTCCGATTTTACTAACGCGTACTCACTGTTTTATATTCCTAACTACTCAATCACAAATCAACTATGGAGATTGGCTGTACTATTTCACGACTTATTTGCTTATCCGGATTTTCTTTCTTCTCTCTCTCTCTCTCTCTCCCCTCTCGTCCCCGCTCCGTCGCTTCTCTCTCTCTCTCTCTCTCTCTCTCTCTCTCTCTCTCTCTCTCTCTCTCGCTCTCCCCCCCCCCCTATGCCGATGTGCGCGGCGTCCATCGATGCCGTATCAACCGCTGCTCTCGTGCGCACGCGCTTCGGCTTTTTGACAACGCCGAGTTTCATCATGGTGTGTGTGAGACGCTCTTCTGCTATCGTCTTCTTGTAGCTGCCCAAGGTGTTCTTCTTGGCGACGGTGAGGGTGTACATCTCAAGTTCTGCTGCTTTCGTGCTAACACAGTCATGGAGGTTATGTGTGCCTTTTGATAGGTGAGATGAGTGACTTTGACTTACTCTCCTGTCTCCTAGTGTCTCATCATGTGTGTGTTTTCTACTCCAGGTTCCAGTGCAGTGTTTCCCAACGTTGACTATTTAAGCAGTGCAATTGCTGTTATATGTCTTTCTTCTCTTCGACGGTAGTCACATCAAGTTCACACAACTGATTAATCACTTGCCTCCAGCCTTGCGTTCACCTCTCAGATGGTTAGTACCGTTTCTGGATTACGATTATGTAATCCATCATTGTTAGCGCATAGTTTCACGTGTTTCATCAATACGTGCTGCTCTGGTACCCCTCCCCGTTCACTGGATCCTAATGTCGCTTCATATATTCCCTCTTTGATTCCCTCTCACATATCATATATACACACACTTATTTGACACTTAAATATAAAAAGTCTTGCGATTTAATTATTGAACCATTGACTCGCGGAATATTATTCTGTTTAGGTAACTTTGACTATTACGTATCTATGTAAGTAATTTTAAATAGCTCTGCAAGAAAACTTTGTTCGAATATTGTGACATTTATTTTATAAAGAATGTGTTGTTAATTTGTTTGTAGCCCTGAAGAGGAGATGTACAATAAACTCTCGAAACGTTGGAATAAATCTTGTTTATTTAATTTTTCATACTGGTAGTATGGGCATTAATTTCCTATCCAACTACATTAAACAACTACCATCAGCCTCAACGATTTAACTATTAGACATTTTTTATTTGCTCCCATGGTTAGTATAAGATTTTTTTGCCTGGCGTCGCCGAAAATCCAACATTCGCGATCGGCCGCTGGGAGTGAAAGTGGTACTTTTGGCCAGCTAGACAAAAAGATATTTAGATTGATTTTATTTGCTACTGTTATTAGCTTTTATTGTTTGTATTTAAAGGAAATGTGTGAATAATAAAAGTTTAAGATTAATTGAGGATAATAAAATGGACATCCTATAGCTTTATTAATGTTAATTTTGAAATATGATATATTAGTTTTGGAGTAGAAGTAACATCAAGTTTTGAATTTGGAACAACACAAGATTATTACTAAATGAAACAAGATAGGATAAATTTTATTTGTTATCTACTAAATAAAATTAATCAAGTTTACTTCTTTTGGCACGGTATCTATTTTTGTTGTTGAAATTGTTGTAAAAGACTTTATATGTGATCGAAAACTTGGTTTAGCTTCCCAAGCATCGTCTCTTATAACTCCTTTATTTCTTGGATACATTAATAATGGATCTTTTCCAGTCTTTTTGCATAAAATTTGTTGCAATTGAATAAGTTGTGATCGCCAATACCCATAACTAGCTTGTCTGATAGCATTTATCCACTCCTGAATTTGAAACTCTGACTGGCCACTTAATATATGACGTTTATGAGGCTCATTTCGGAATACAATACTCATAGCAAAATATTTGTCACCTATTGTATTAACATCTCTATTTATATTGTAATTTTCTAATATAATCACTCCAGAAGGACTTTCGCCATCGATTTGTCCTGCTTCGTTGAAGTTGTGATAAAAAAGAAAATTGTATTTCAGTTTGAAATATCTCTCTTTACAACCTGTAATAAAAAATTATATGGATTATAAAAAGATTATTATTATATTTCATTAGTTTAATATATAAATCTGTGGTTTCCAGGAATAATCACTTATCTCCTCTTTTCATTATTTTAAGTAAATCGAGTTTTTAATTTCGCATGCGTGCTGCAAATCAAGGCAAATGAGATTAAATGCAAAACTTTATCTATAAATACTAATTTAAATAACATTTTTTTACCATGGTAACTAGACCAAATAGCGTTCATGTCTTAGAAGACGACTTTTAATAAATAAAATTTCAGTGGAGTTTCGTAGGTTTTCTAGTCTTAATGACAATTATATTCTTAGTTCGGTAACTGTACATGATAAATATGAACTATCACTCACGGAAGCTTGTAATTGTACGGTTTTTAGGATATTGGATGAAAAAAGGTGGAGTTATACAGTTTATGCGGGACTTATTCAAAGAACAATGCACTTTTGTCACGAATATGTGATAGAGGTCTGTTCAAAGATGAGAAATAAGGCGTAAAACCTATTTTTGAAAACACGTCACTTACGTGGTTTTTCCGAGAAGCCACAAATATAATATTGTAATTCAAAATTAGCAAAAAAAATATTATCTTACTACGTGTTATAGTATACCCTACTGAAAATGCTTAGCTTTATAATTATAAAATATTATCATCGTTCATTTACTTGATTCTATTATACAATTAACTAATGTGTTTAAAAAATGTAGATGCTGACAAAGTTTTCAAGTACTTGTCACAATTAGGGAATGTAAAAATCTCCTATTAGTGGTAGTATATCTCAAACTATATATGTCACCTGTTCAGGTCAAAATTTTAAAATGGCTAAAAATAGATTTTCCTAGTTCCAAATTAGCCCCAAAATATAACCCTAGATTTTTAGAGCAAAATCAATGGTTCAAAAGTTACAATCAATTCAAAATTTGAAATCTTGATTTTTTTCAAAAAACATCAATTTTCATGATTTTTTTTACTAATTTATACGAGACAAAGCAACATTCAAAATATGCTTAGGGTGAATGCGACGGATCCAATATTTGTCACCAAAGGCTAAAAAGTAGTAAAAAAGATGGTTGTTAATCACTGAAAGATGTTACGAGCAACAAAAACTGTCAAAAGAATGTTTTTGGTCAAAAACAGGGTTTTTTCACTCTTTTGACAGTTTTTATTGCTCGTAACCTCTTTCAGTGATTAACAGCCATCTTTACCAAGGTGGCATTTGAAAGGTAACATTTTTTACTACTTTTTAGCCTTTGGTGACAAATATTGGATCCGTCGCATTCACCCTAAGCATATTTTGAATGTTGCTTTGTCTCGTATAAATTAGTAAA
>JAPYZO010019395.1:0-10334 GCA_030522905.1 Torymus flavipes | reverse complement strand
TATATAAATTTCAACCTTACATTTTTAAAATGCACGAAACCACTTACGATGTACCTTATTTTTCACCCAAACCTCCATGACTCACACGCATGTTTACCGTAATGTTTCAAAATTAGTATACGTAATTCACCCGGAAGTAAGATGCACGGGCGGCTCTTTCTCGCCCATCGCAAAATTTAATAAAAAATTCATTTTCGCCTCGATCGAACGAATCAATTTTTTTCCACCGGCGGCGTCGGCATCTTCGCCAAAAGCACGCCGCGCGCGCAGAAAAATTTTCAATCTCTCCGTGCGCGCACAAACAAAAGAAATAATCAGAAGCGCCGGCGAATCTCTCTCTCTCTCCCTTTTCCCTTGAATCTCCGCGCCGCCGATGATTCGCGCGGCTCTGGATCATAACGATAATTCGATAATACCTGGGCTGTGCGTATACACGTATACGCGCGTGCGCGTTTAACGATTCGACGCGCGATCGCAGCATTCCGATAAAGCCGACGAAATTCTCTCTCTCCTCGTGCGCGAGAGCATATCGGCCGATTTAATAATGCATATAATTAAATTATTAACAATTCCATAGAGGGCCCGCCTCTTCTCGTGTCGCGGTGATTTTTTCGCATATATACGCACGAAAATATGCTTTATGTGTACGCGCGTGTTGTTGTTGTTATCGTTGCGGCATTGTGCGCTTAGAGAGTTGTGCGTTCGATCGGCACCTGCTCTAGAGAGAGAGAGAAAGAGTCGAGGAACAGGTGGATCGAGGAGAAGGACGATGAAAATTTTTCAGCCCGTCCCGGCGGCTCATTTGAATTTCTCGCGGTCGCCAGTCAAAACACGCCTAGAAATGTGTCGTTATCTGATTTTTGGCCCCGCACGCGTGTGTCTCTTAATATCCATCCGTTTCGTAAATATGGGGAGAGATTTAATTTTTCGAAAATCAATTTGCCCTCTTACTCATTTTTTTGTTGGATATTGCAGACGATATATCTTTCGAGACACTGGAGATAAATAAATTTGCAAAAGTGGATAAAGCGCGCGCCGCATAAACATCGATAAAGAAAAAGAAAATAAATTTAAAAAATCCTTATAAAACACGATGGCCTTACAAGGCAATTATCCGAGCGAAATTATAACGTTCTTAAGATAACGTCGCGACTTCTCTCTCGTAAACAAAATATTAGCCCTGAGTAAGATACCTATTCCCGCGAAAGCTCGTGCACTTAATGAGCGCGATAATAATTTCATACACATATTCACGAGCCTCCGGTGGCCATAAACTTAGGGCCCATACCTATCCCCCCCTCCCGCTCGTGGAGAGCCGATAACGCGACGAAATAACAAGTAGTCGCGAGCCTTAAACGCACGACGGCGCCTCGTCCTTTCACTGTATATATACAGCCCACGGGTAATTTTTAATTAAAGCACTGTACTATACACCCGCGCAATAACTCACGGAGATACGGAACCAGTGGATTTATTAAGGAAATGGAAAAGTGCGCGACGACCGGGATGATGACATCAGCGCGAAAAAATGCAAGGAGAAAGGATGCGCGATCGGTATACATGTATACACGTACGCGCGTATATATATCGTATAATGAATACGTCAATGGGGAACGCGATACACGTGTGCCCAAAACGCCAGCGCTTGTCACTTCCGAGGCGTAACCCATATAATAACAACGACGACGCACGCTGAGTGTGTGTGTGTATAGGGCGACGTGGAAGTTATCTGGAGGTTGAGTTATGCGCGAGTGGGGGAGAGGGCGATATGTGTATATATATGTACGCACGGCGTATAATGCGGCCAGGGTGATAAGTATCTTAATAGAGTAGTAAGTCGAAGAGGAGAATGCGAGATTGGCTTTTTTTGAATGAACGCGAGCATATAGCGCGCAGGTGTGTCTAGTCGTCGCGTGGAATTACATTTCTTCTGTATCTGGAGGGATACCGTTTTGATTTATGCGCGCCACTCGAGCTCTCAAGGATCAAGTGGGGTACACTGATAGCTACACATTATACATAATATATACATATACATATGGGTTTTGAAATATGTGTCGCTTTCGGTCCTGCATGATAGCGTTTTGAAAGCGAAAGTTTACATATATATTTTCGAGCGCGCTATCGATTTTCTCAAAACGCGCCGCTCCGATGAGATACGCCTATCTCGTTCCTCACAATATTTTGGAAGCGTATCTTCCTCAAACATACATGCACACACATACGCACACTTCATGTTTACGAAAAGAAAGTAGATTATACCTGTTCCGGGTCTCTCTCTATCTCCAGATTACCATAAACCGCAAATCTCGAGCTATCTCACACGGCCCTCCCCAAATATACATCCCCCGTTATCTGTCCGTTATTGTTTGAAAACAAGAGATTGGCTGGCCATGGTCTCCCTTATAATAGGTGTTGATACGCACCTCGGGCCACACTTAGCACCTCGCGTCGTCCACTTATCCACCTCTCTCACGTGTGAGAGACTCTACTCTCCGCGTCGCCCCAAGCGACGTGACACTATAAGCGCGGTATATATACGAAAATCCTCGGAATTAATTTTGTATATATATAGGAACTGCGGGGGGGGGCTCGAGCGAGCGCGATTACTTATTCGTTTCTCTCATTTTGATCGGTGCTGTCTTGTTATCCCGGGACCCTCGTCGTCATCGCTGTGTCCGTCAGCGGCGATTACCAGCGGCCGAGATTAATACTTACGAGTAAATTAATTTTCGGGAAGGGATACTTGCAGCGCCCGGGCAAATAATTGTTTTCTCTCTCAAGAAGGTATACGGTCACTCGTTTAACGTCGTTTTGGTTGATTTTCGTACTCGAGGATCCGGAATTGGGTTTTGGAAACTCTCCAAGAGTTTACGAATAATTAAGTTTGTAACATTATGTACTTACACGGTCATTGTTTTGCTCGCTCTCGCAGGTTATTGGCGCGAGAGAGTATATCCAGCTCGTAAAAGCCGCCTGTAAACCGAGCCGCTGAAATAATTATGGATAATACGTTAGAATAATATTTAAATCGGTATACTTTAAGAGCACAATGTGTGTGTGTATGCATATCGGAAAGTACTTTCACGCGACATTGAATTCCCTTATCCGTTAAATAATTTCGTAATTGTATTACCTTGTACGCGCGCAGGTGAACGCTCATACACGAACTATATATTTACATTTTTCTCACGGGCAATAAGTTATACATACGACGGTGCAGCCTCTCCTGCGCTCCAAAGTATATCGTCATAAATATGTATCATCGTCGCGGTCTCTCGCGATTCCCAGAGATTAGCGTATTCATCTCTCTTGCCTCGCCCCAGCGTTTAATTATAAAAAGCGCGCGGATGCAAATGCTCGCTCTCGCTCGGCTTTTTAATTGAGGCGCGCGCGTGTACGCATCAGCCGAATGCAAATTACTCCTGACACCTCGCTCTCCGTTATATGTAAGGCGATTCGAATCCATTATACCGAAAAACAGCCGCGAATAAATTTCCATGATATTTGGCAGGTTGACGCGGAGCCCCGACTTCTCAATTAAATATCTGCGCGTATTTACATTCAATAACCACGAATGCGCGTGCGATTAATCGAGAGCGTATGATTTTTCGGGGAAGAAAGAGGGAGAGATTTTCGGTTAACGCGCCTTTGTGTAGCGGCGCACATTAGAGTCGCGCGCGTTCGCTTCGGGGCCTTCTGAATATATATATATATATATATATATTCTTCAGCGGCTGGATGCTTAACGGCCGGACCATTAGGCGCTCGTGAAATTTTATTTTCCCCCGACGACTTGTAGTTTTCGGGCTATAAAATTTATTATCGCTCG
This sequence comes from Torymus flavipes, assembly GCA_030522905.1. NCBI lineage: Eukaryota > Metazoa > Arthropoda > Insecta > Hymenoptera > Torymidae > Torymus > Torymus flavipes. The sequence continues at coordinate 6,502 of JAPYZO010019395.1, read as the reverse complement.
ACGCTCTCGCGTGTGTCTATTTATGAGGATTTTGCGCGAGGACTTGAGTGTGTGGTTCATGGTGCTCTCGGTGCTCGATTTTTACGGAGTAAGTGCTGGACGTTATGGGCTGCGGCGGGTTCGATCGATGTTCCCTGAAGAGAAAATATACTTTTCGCTTGTATAACATTCTCGGCTGTGTATTAATTTTCTAATGTATATATATGTGTTCTCCGTGATTGATATAGGCTGGCATCGGTGTGAAGTGTAATTAGATTAGATTTCGGAGCGGCCTGATTTATTGCAGGAATTCGACGGTATTAAGGCTGTGTGTTGGATAACACACTGATTTTGAAAAATGAGAATGGTATACTAATTAACCGCTCAATTTTCGTATTGTACGGGTAACAGAGGTGATGTATTTGAAATTAAGTACGGTGATAAATATATAACAGATTTCGAAATGAATATATACAATATCCCATATAGCTTTCTATACTCGTTCTTTAATTTGACATACGCCTAGTTTTGATTCGGAACGTTTCATAACTTGGTAACGTAATTTAAAAAAAAATCAAACATCATCCAGAAGGAAATTCCAACGAATGGAATGCAACCCACCATACCCGAGACATTATTACAAGCTTTGTCGCGGTCTACGACTTTCTTCCTGATTTTTCTACGACATCCATACCTTCGTCTTCCTCTTATACACTTGCGTTATATGCACCACGTGCCTGTTTCTCCATCCGCCGCGCGTACATGAACTGCCCGAGGGATATACCCCCCTTTCTTCTTTCCTCGCCGGTATATGGTGTTCAACTTGGAAATAATCTCGATTTCGTCCGCGGATTTATACTTTCCGATTCGGCGACGCTAACGAGACGATTAGGGGGTTCGTTGAGAGTTAGCCGCACGCGCGGCTTTCTTTGTGTATGTGTTTGTGTATAGAGTAGTAGTGTAACGTGCGGCTGACAGGCTGCGCCTTCGGATATCACGGCGCGCGCGGCAAGAGAGACAGAGAGAACAGCGTTTTGAGAGACGTGTGGATTTGTGTAATAGGTTTCTTTTATGGCGAACTCGGTTCACACTTTAGACGATAAATGGCTGTGTGTTTCGTGGCGGGAATTAAATTTAAATAAGCGAGCTTTTTAACTGTTTGCTCTTTGTGAGTGGGTAATATCGTTTTGAGTTGATTACGAGGATTAGCGCTACTTATTCTGACAATAAAGTTTCGCTCGTTTAATGTTTTTTTACATATTTTAAAGCCCGTTCGAGTCATTAAAATTGCAGGCTTCTTTGTGAATAAACAGCAAATTTATCTTTTTCAATTAATATTATTGATATTGACGAACACATACGTAGCATAAAATACTAAACGAATCCTCAACGACTGAGCATAATTATCTTCGTTTCATATTCCACGTATTATCCTAATGCATCTTCTTCAGGCCACGTAGCAACACTCTCGTCAAAACCCTCCCTACAAAAGTTACAAACGTTACAAACAAATCACCGGGCCATAAACCTCATTCTTCCCTCCGCGACATGCACATCACAAAATACTCGACATCAGAGTCTACGCGCACGGCGCGCATAAATCGCTAATTGCGCGTAAATTCGCACTTGCGTGGGCAGTCATCCTCTCTTAATGGGCGCCGGAGGTTTAGCTTATCATCCGTCAGTCGCGCGCGCACGCGCCGTTGCGTCAGAAGAACACTTCAATAGTACAAAGTCGCACCGCGTCCCTTCTTTTCACCGAGGATCTTGTGTGCGCATTTCTCATTTCAGAGGGAGAGAGGGTAGAAGGCCACGCGCGTGTGCACGCTTTTGTTCTTCGGAGCTTTGACTACACGCGGCATATATATATAGGAGAGACGCGTGCGCGAGCTCGCAGGATTGATCGCGAGTGAAGGGCTATTGAGTGCTTTTAGAGTGTGCGTCGAAATAAGAGAGGAGAGCACCGAAGAATCTTTTTTATTATTATTCGCGTCAATGAAATCATTGCGGTCGAAGGATAGTTTTTTAAATAATCTGGTGTTTGTTTTTATTTATTACGGGCATGCGAGCATGAATTTAACGATATATAATAAATTGCGAAGAAATATACGGTACGCATTATGATGACTTCATATAACAATGACGCATGATGCAGTTGCGTCACACTGTAGCGCTTATAACTATATACATTTTGTCATCAACCATAATACAAACTTTCTCCGCAGAGTGCGTTGAGACAAAACATCTCTTAAACTAAAATCTAATAATGCAGAAATGATTGATTCTCAGCCGACCTCCCGCACGACAACAATGCAGCACTCCGCGACTAAAATATCATCGTACTGCGCGAATTCTCTAGATTCCTCCACGCGTACATCCATTAAACGCGATAAATCGAAACATAAATAAGAGGACTCGACTTTGCACTCATACACACATAACCATGCCCACATGCAGAAACGCCCTCGCTTGTTTTCGCGCTCGTATGGCCATTTTTCGTCAAGTTCAGTGTTGCGCGAGAGCACACGCCTGCGCTCTGGCTCGCTCGCTCGCGCCAGGTGCATAAAGTAATTGTACGGCGCGGGAATTTGAAACGCGCGGGTACGGGCGGCGTATATATCGATTTTTCGCCGGGACTAATTACGTAAGTGATTCATGGCGTGTTCTTTGAAAATCTGCACAATAATTTCTTTAAAATGCCTTTCTAATGGCGAGCGAGCATAGGTTGTATGTGTGTGGGGATACCGCGGGGTATATTAACGGGCTGCAAGTGTGTAGTATTATGGACGAAATTGCGCGGCGAATGGATATATTGTTTATTGAGTTATTTTTGAGAGATTTTTGCGGCTATTGGAAGTTGGTAATTGTACGTCTTTTGGGGAAATTCAGAGAGATTTTTCAAGAAAAATTAGGATTTGAAAAAACATTAATTTATGGTAAAATAGTATGAGACAACCATCTTGAGCTAAATAAAAAATCCCTTTATAATAATACAACAAAAATATGTCAGCAAGTGCATTTTATTAAACGACAAATATCTCTAGTACGCCAACGACGTAAAAAATAAATAAATAAACGTTTACGAAACCTGTATAACACTGACGACGCGCGTTCCCAATAATTCCTCGTGGCTCGATTTTTCACGCTGCGCCGTTGTCGGGCAAGGTCATCGCTCGCCTCTCTTTCTCTCTCTTTCTCTCTGCCTTTGAGCCGAAAAAATGCAGCGAACGAGCTGCCGCGAATCGATACCCATCCGTAACAAATCAGCGCGACAAGGTAGAAAGAGGAGGAGGAGGAGTCGCGCGAGCTGGAAATCACCGCCTAGAGACACGCACGCGCGCTCGTGAGTGTTTCTCTTGAGAGAGAGAGAGAGAGAGAGGGGCTAAATGCGTGCGAGCTGGCGATTTATGAGAGGAGAGTTGGGTGAGCGCGGGGAGGGATGATGCTGATCGATTGTGATTTCGATGATTGATTTGGATGCTCGTTCGAATTAGTGATTGAATTGTTGGATATTTTTTTTTTTCATTTTATTTTCGGAATTAAAAAAAATTAGGTATGGTATATGGTGTCCGATGAGAAATGGATTTTTAAACTATAATTAATATTGTAAAAAAAGCGGCAGCACCTGCATAAAATAGTTAAAAGTTTATTGATTGACTGAACTGCGAACAAAAATTGTTGAAACCTTGAAAATCACGAAACATGGAATTTACAAATCGAGCTCTTGAACTTGACCAAAAAAAGAACGGTCAACGAGGGACGAATCGTGACTAATGCACCGACTAACCATACTGCCGTATTCGCCGCTTTAAGAGCGACGGCCGTAGAGAAAACTAGAGGGAGACCCGAGGAATCGCGAAATCGCGTCGGAACGCCTCCGTCCTTCGCCTCCTCTCCTTATCTCAAGCTCGCAATCGCCTCTTCTCTCTCTCTTTCTCTCCTTCTCTTTCGCGAAATCCGAACAATGGGGGAGCGAGCACAGCACTAGAGAGAGGCGAAGAAGGCCGAAAAGAAAGATGAGAAACGCGCTCGCGCACCTGCGAGTCTCTCGGTAGCATACACATATACAAATACATATATACGTGATGCCGTTATCGTCCCACGAAATTTCTCGCGGAAAACTTCGTATAACAAGTACACGGCTGCCGCCCGATTTGCTTATCTCGGGGCGAGAGCCTTTTAATTCGCGGTCCCCCCGCGGGCCATTAGGCATTTTTTCAACGCGACTATGGTATATAGCAAAATTTACCTAATGGCAGATGGAAATCGAGGAGAGAGAGGGGGGAGAGAGAGTCGACCTCTTAAGACCCCATTGTGTTTGATACAGTTTTGAGGGAGGAGGACGCGCGGCGGCTGCTGATCCGAGAGCTGCGCGAGGGGGTTATCGGATATCGGGATCGGTAGCTCTCGCGGCAGATTTTATATATATACCCCGTCGTCGGCTCAGCGGTTTCGCGATTTTATCGCGAGCTGGAATTGTTTTGGTTATGATTTCGAGGGACTTGCTCTTTTTTTTTCTTGCGGATATGTACTGGCGCGCAGATTATATCGAGATATTTTCGCGATGCGGAACGTATGGTATATGGGGTAAAAATATAGAGGATATGTTGCGCGAATTTCGTTTTGCAATACAAATCGTTATCTGCTATACGTTTCTGTAAATCGAAATGTCCCGAACCTTTCATCAGACAGCAAAAGAGAATCAGTTATGTTATACACTTGCCACTGACGATCCTCAAAAAAACACGTCGACGACCTCGCGTCACCTGCGGAATGCATAATCAAGATTACGCGGGGGCGCGCAACGCGACACACACATCAAGCACGCTTACACACGTGGACCCAGATGATTTTAAATTACGGCCGGTATCGCGGACGATCGGCGAGCGCGAAGTACCTGCTCGCGCGGGAGATTCTCCGTATGTGCTCGGGTTTTCAAGAGGCAGGAGGGGACGAAGGTTTGAGTGCATTGTCGAGTTTGCAAGTGATCGCCCTTTTTTGCGCGGCGTTTCGTGGGCTTCGAGATGGTGGCTTGGAGGTTTGAAAACCGAATGTTCGGTTGAAGAATTGCCACTTTTGTAGGTTAATTTTGCTAATTTTCATGGCCTCTTCAGTTAGCGAATTCCATTAAAATATTTTATCAAGGCATACAAGAATAAATGAAGTAAAATATAATGTTAAAATAATTTATATTTATTGGCATATATCTTGTTACAAAATATATATTTTATCTTTCAATTCAAGTAGTCGATATATAAATTACATACCCGAAAGAATGTTATTCAAAATATAACGAAAGCGTTTATATAGCCGGAGCTCCCAAACTGTACATTCAATAAGCCTCGTAAAACCGCATTAGAGTTCGCCCGATACACTTTCGACTTTTTATTCAGCCCGTCCATTTCGATAGTAATAAACCAGCTATACGGCAGCCGAGCTATTTACCTTGTCACGCTGCTTTCCAATATCTCCCCGTGAAACTATACACCCGCATAAATCGTAAATTTCAATTTTTTTTTTTCGGAAGCCTAATATAGAAGTGTATTATTTATCGCACGATAACCGTTTTATTACCATTTTTAGCCCGCGAATAACGCCAATACCATTCCGCGATCTCGTTAATTCCGAAAGTCTAGTTTTACCCGGCCAATAAATCACCTCGAAAAAACAATTGACAACTTATTCGCCCCGACAACAACAGCCTTGTTCTTCTTCTTCTTCCTATAACCCTTCCTCCAAAAGCAACAATTAAACCACTTCTTCGGCATACGCTAGTACGCGCGCTCACAAAAAATCCTCTATACGAGGGAGAGAACACACGGGGCTTTTTAACGAAGGAAATCCGAGACGATAGAGTCCCGGAGGCGCGAAACAGGTTCGGAAAAGAAAAGTCTCTCTTGCGCAGGCCAGATGAAATCGTACGTCCCTGGGTTCGCGAGCGGGAGAGAGACTCGCCGGTCGAGTCGCGCGAGTGTGGTGTAAATAAGAGCAACGCAAGCCCGGCCAAGGGCGAAAGTTGTTGCGGCGCTGAGAGAGAGAGGAGAAAAATAAGCGAGCGCGCGCGTGTGTGTGTGTGTGCGAGGTTGAAACGAGAGGAACCAGCGAAACAAGTGGAACACGCGGCCGTTTCGGCACTGGAGACGTGCTGTCCACGAGTTCTTAGTTTCGTCTCTAAGGTTGAATTGCAAATGTGTGGTCCGGGACCACAATTTTATATTTTTTTTGGTAGAGTAAAATAAATTCTAGGTATTATTTAATTCAGTGATCAAATTTTTTTTTAACGGAGAAAGCATCGTACATTCTGAAAATATAGAAGAAAATTAATAAGTTAATTAATATGTAAATGTTCTACTTTCTTCTTTAAATATTATTGGACACTGGCCAATACCTTCGCAGTAAAATCGACTTTCCATCGCTTAATATCCTACGGTCCCCTAAAATATTGCATCTACATATCCAGCATCACAAGTATATCCATCCAACCCGTCACATTGAATTTAAATCTGCAGTACTATACCTTCAC
>JAPYZO010019372.1:0-10994 GCA_030522905.1 Torymus flavipes | reverse complement strand
TGCGATTTAAAAAAAGGTACATATGCAATTGAAATCGATTTCATTTTGATTCTTGAAATCACTTGAAATCAGCATGAAATCGATTTCATTTTGAAATCACTCAAGCACCATTTTTGATTTAAATTAAGTTTGATAATACTATCAAAGTACTTAACGAAATAACTAAGTATTTCATGGCAATTCAGAATTTGCATGTTCGGGTAGTATTTCTTCAGAAGAGCTACGAAAGCCTCACCTACAATCTACATAATTTAAATACCGGACTTACACCTTTTGGATCTGCCGCGGAGAAGGTTCGCGACGTGGCACGTGACGATTCTCGGGAAAGCCGGGAGATCTCCCTTCCTCTCTCTCTATCTCTCTGGCTCAGACTACCATTATGAAGAGGGGATAGCGGGAAGCTTGGTGGTCCTTGAAGTTCCTCGCGCACTCGGAGCAAAAACAGACGCACTGAATGAGTGCTCAAGCGACACTGCTGTTTTTACTTCGCGACTGTTCACGTCGCGGAGCTCCGAAAAGTGCTGCTTACCTGCATATTGTCTCGTCGCCGCATTAATTAGACGAAATTGCTTCACGTAACTCTATTATTTATTTCGTGTTAGTTTCCACCATTTTTCCTTACAGTATTTGATGTCATTTATTACACGATTTTTTTTACTGTTTTACAATACTGGATTGTCGTTCGCGTTAGTTTAACACTATTTTTGGGATTCTTTACAGTGTTCGACATCGTTTTTATTTAAGAAAAATTGTATTTCACAATTGAGGCATTACTTGCGACGAGCGAAGCGAGTAGATGGAGGAACACCCTAGTTTTATATTATAACGTTACAAAATATTATAGATAATAAAGCTGAAGGAATTGAGGTAGATTATTTATAGAAAAAATGCTGTACTTTCCGCAGTTTAACATTTATTATCATCTGAAATATCAATCTTTAAACTTACAACTTGCTTTAATCTTTTTGGCTTGTGGAACCAAAATGGCATAAAATATTGAACTGCTGAAAATGTGGAAATGTTGAACACTTCAGCAAAATTCAATAATCTCGATAAACAACAAGCTCTCTCGTTCCCTCCTTCTCGTCGCGAAAACAAAGACATTACCCACGCTATCTTCCCGGAGGGAGTTCTAAAATAACCGATGAACGACGAAGCGGGTAATGGACGAGAGATAAGTCCATCGCCGCGCGCGCTTCATCGTTCTTTTCTCCACCCGCCGATTATCTTTTCCTCTTTGCCTTTTCCCGCGCGCGTGGCTTTGATGGCTCGTTAATCTGACGGCACAAATGTGGCGGTTGGTGTGGCGTGAATAATAACGCGTCCGTTGCGCAAAATATTTCGACCGAAAAATGTTTGAAGTTTTAGTAGTGGGTTGTGCGGCCTTCGTTTCAAGATGCTTGTAAATCATGTGTATTTTTAATCAGGTTTCAACTTCGTTTGAGGATAAAAAGTATAATTGTTATTCTTCATATTATGACTGTAAAAAAAATGTTTAAATAGTACTTTATATTTCAATTCTGAGATTAAGATAGTTAAACCCGAAAAAATGGGAAGATTAAGAAACATGAGGGAATATTTCCTTGTGATGTTTACTGGAGTCACATTTGCGGTTAAATGTGAACACTATTTCATCAATTGTACGTAACAAAAGAAATAATCTCAGGAATATTAAATAATATACATATAAGTTAAAGTAGAAAACATTAAACCATCAACTACTGTATAATTATAGATGACTAATGCGAATATATAACTAAAAATACATTAACATTATTCAAATCCTGTTAGGATTGAAATTAATATTGTAACTAGTAAATCCGTTTGATTCTGAGCTGATTTATAACGTAGCAGTGTCCATTCACAGCAAGTTTTAGTTGAGCGTTATTATTGCGTTTCTTTGTGATATAAAGAGCATCCTCATTAAATCTTGCCGAGTTCATGCAGGATTGTTACACTGTTTTTCAATAGCACTGTTTATTATTTTTTCTTTTAAATTCATAACTTTTGGAAATAAAAAAAAATCATATAATTGAATAAATTAGAACTTAAAAATAATTAAAGAATTTTTATTTTCATAATTCACGATCATAATATGTACTATATTATTAACAGTATTTATTACTGTCCCGGTATAGGGCGCACTTTTTACGAGGTCCAAGTAATGGCTGTTTTAGCTTATTTTGATCTGCAGGTTAGTAATTTAAATAAAAGAAAGTAACTTAAAATAGTAAAAGAAACGTGACATTAGAATGACAAATAATTTTTATTCTTCGCCTTACTTCTGGACATAATATATATTTAAACAAATGTAATAATTTCAGGAATATTAAATCATATATACAGATTAATGTAAAAAATATTAAACTATCACCTCAAATGTAATTATAACCTATTAGGCTGGTAAGCAGCAAAGATAGAACTAATAAGGGAAAATTTATATAGAATTAAAATCCACAATTTGGAGCTGAGGCGTATCATTTATAACTTGGCAGACTTCGTTCCATGGAACGCAAAGATTTAGTTTAACGTTACTCTTGCGATTCTTCGAGACCTGTATAGCATCTGTGATTAGCTTTGCTATAGAAACTTTTTCACATTTGTCCACCTTCAAGGTTTCAAGATTTTTCAGCGATTCCATCATAGCTCGGAAGCCATCGTTTTGTAAAAGTGGACATTCTACACATTCCAATGATTTTAGTTTAAGCATTTTCGTTAACAGAACATTATCCGTAATATTGTACATGTGAGACAATTTTACATGCTGAAGATTCGTTAAGCTTAGAACCTGGATAAGAGATGCATCTGTTACGCTGTTGGAACCTGTAAACATTTTTAAAATCAAAAGTTTTATAAGCAATAAGTAGTATGATGATGAGTAGTATTATGTTGATTCAGTAGTCGATAGAGACTTGGTTAATTGCGCGAAAATATTGGTATTTACTTAATTGATTTCATACACATAAAATTGCTGTACGAAACTATATTTTATACATTCATACAGCGTAAATAAATATTTGTTTGTAATATAATTCTCAGCGTTTATTAGCAATGGTCATAATCTAAGAGCATTTAAGACGCATTTTTACGAACAAAATGAATATTTTCACGGACGATACCTCAGTCATAGAAAAATTTCATAGAAGTTGATGCGCTATTTGCTCACTATTTCTACCCGTATCTGTGCTGGCTACGATAAACCCTCTTAACGCAAATGGTATGCATTGTAATAATAATGAACTTATTTTTGTTTTGCGGACTGATCAAGTCTGACTTTGTCTCTAACGGCTTAACTTAATAACAAAAGTAACAATACTTACAGAGAAGTTCGACTCTTATCAGGTTTTTATAGTTTTCACTGACTGACATTAACAGATCATCGGATAATATGCCACCACCTAACTTAAGCGTTTCTAAATGGTGTAATTTAGTTGTGCTTTCAAAAATCAAGCTTTCCAGTGAGGATAACACGATTTCTAGTGTTTTCAAATTTGATTGAGATGGACTTAACAGAACAAACAACAATTCAAAAATATCATTCAAATCATCGTAAAGATTGTTCGTAAACGAGAAAGTCTTCAAGTTCGACATTTCTCGTTTTGAAACCTGTAATATAAGATAGTAAATAATAGAGACGTGTGCGACAGAACACCTATTAAGGCTAGACACCTTTTTTCTGAAATAAAAAAAGTCATATTTTTATACATAAATGTAGCCTAATTATTTCCTACTTTTTACACATAAAAGAGGGTATATTTACCTCTGCATAGACCTTGGTATGGGCCCTTTATATGGTCCAGAACCATATTCATCGATGAAACGAGTTTTTTCACTGTCTGCTAGATTTAAAATTTTTCTGCGGATGGATTGACTCCAGATATGAACTAAATTACTCCAAAATAGTATAATTCCGAGATAAGTGTAGGGATTTTTTATCCGATGAAAAAAATTTTGCTTCCCCCCAGAAGCTTTGTGATAGTAATTTTTTGAGTTGTTTTAAAAACATGTTATAATTGTTCCCCGAGGTGTTAGGAATCAAAATACAGGGTTTTTGACAAATGTCTGTGTGTTGTGTGTGTGTGTGTGTGTGTGTGTGTGTGTGTGTGTGTGTGTGTGTGTGTGTGTGTGTGTGTGTGTGTGTGTGTGTCTGTGTCTGTGTGTGTGTGTGTCTGTGTGTGTGTGTGCCTGTGTGTGTGTGTGTATGCCTGGATCTGAGCTTCGACACGGTCGATTTTAACCGGACAGGGTTCATTTTTTTCCTTTTTTTTGTGATGACGGGTCAAAAATCCATTCTTTAATTGGGCCGATGCTTTTTTGTTTTATTTCGAATTTTCGATTTTCTCAAAATTTATTTTTGCTTTTTCTTAGTGATAGGATCGAGATATTTTAATCGGATAGGTAGCATTCGAAAAAGAATTAAAATACCAATATTTTCTATAAAAAAAAAAATTTTCTAGCTATCACGGTTCTTTTGTTTTTAACAAAAACGTGTTTTTTTTAAAGCTTATAACTTCCATACGTTTAGTATGGAATAATTATTTAATTGACCATTTAGGTCAATTTTTTGAGGAAAAATCATGATAATGCAGAATATAAATAGCTACAATCTGTTGGAATTTAAATTCATTCTGTTAGTTAGTTTTTGAGAAAAAAATTGAAACATAAAAAAATGAGTTTCGTATGTCCAACGATTACGGGAATAAAACTAACATAATCTCTTCAAAAATCCTCGTAGAGGTAGATTTTTGATAGTTCTCGGTCGAGTTCTTTGGCCAAATGATTGGTCCATAAATTTCAGAGATATTTAAGGTTAAAATTTTTTTAGCCTTGTTTTCCAAATCGTAATTTCTCGAGAACGGTATCTGAATCGGATAAAAAATTTCTAGCCCTCACGGTTCTTTTATTATTAACAAAAACATAAAAATTGGAAAATGAAAAAAATTAGTTTTGCATGTTAAACGATTACGGGAGCGCTTTAAAATTCCTTGTAAAGGTAGATTATGGATAGGTGTCGGCTGATTCTTTGGGCAAAATGATTGATCCATAAATTTCATAGATATTTGAGGTTAAAATGTTTTTAACCTTTTTTTCAAATCGTAATTTCTCCAGAAGGGCTCGGTGTATCTGAATCAGATGGGTCGCATTCGAAAGAGAATTAATTATAGAATTAATTATAGGAATCAGCAAATTAAGGTTGAGGAATCCACGGGCCAATGAATTGGCAGCGGTTTTTTTGCTGTTTTTTATGAATTGTTCTTGAATGTCAATTTTTTCAATTTTTTCAAAATTTTTCTGATGTAAAAATTTTTCCTGACATTTAATCCTAAATCCCTACACTCATCTCGGAATTATACTATTTTGGAGTAATTTAGTACATATCTGGAGTCAATCCATCAGCAGGAAAATTTTAAATTTAGCGAACAGTGACAAAACTTGTTTCATCGATGAATGTGGTTCTGGACCATATGAAGGGTCCATACCAAGGTCTACGCAAAGGTCAATATACCCCCTTTTATATGTAAAAAGGTAGGAAATAATTAGGCTACATTTATGTATAAAAATATGACTTTTGACTTTCTGAAATAAATTTCAGAAAAAAGGTGTCTAGCCCCCTTAAGAACATTAATAATGAATGAAAAGGTATTAAAGTAATGTATTATGCCAATACGATATTCGAGACTTTCAAAATTTAATTTTACATATTTGACTAAGAATTTATTCTGTAGGTCTCATTGAAAAATTTGAGACAAATATTTTGGTCGTATAATTCCTCAAAAACAGTAATATTCTACGGTACTAAGAGTAAACAAATATGTAAAATATTTTTTGCTTCCTCATAGAGGAAGCTTTGTAAGGTGAATGTAAATTTTTCTCAGCGTAATATATTAATTTATGTTTTGAAAAGACTGTTCGTTTAAAATATTGGAAAGTGACAGAATATTAAGAATTTTATGTTAGTGAAAAATAAAGATTGTATTTTAACTATTCAAACAACAGCTTATTTGCAGATTGATGTGAAATGGCTTGAACGATCTTTATGTTCAGGTATGTATTAAGAATGGAAATGACAACACAAGGTATAAGTTGTCGATGTTTCGAACTTTTATTGATAAGTGTCTTCTCAAGACACTAATAAACACTTGACTGGTGTTACCGAAGTGACCACCTACACACAAAACAATAGTCGATTTGACATACATCTGAACAGCAAGACCGTTTTAAGTCATATCATATCAAAAATTAATATTGACAAAAAAATGTCGTTTTTTGTTAAAATATCATATTTTTTTGACTCGCATTAATTGCTAGAAAAAAACATAATAATCTTGACTATTTTGTACAAAGAAATAAACGTTTAAATAAAAAAATTAATTTTTAATCGTATTAAAAAATCTCATAAATATTTCTGGAAAATTTTATATTTCCAATAGGTAGAAATGAAAAATGAATTATGAAATACATTCATCTTATAGTACTTACACTATATATAGTATATAGTTCACTTTTTTTAATATAGCATTGGTCGATGATTATTTCTTGTATAATTTTAAATGGCAAATAATCCAAACATGTATCTTGCAGTCTAATTGAGCATAATCGCACAGATCGTAAATTGACATTTCTTTGGAAGAAACGGCCAAGAGTATTTTCATAACTACAAGGAGAATCTCGTGGAAGTGCAAATGATTCTACAGAAAAGTTGGTAATGGATTTAAAGTAGGTAGCGAAATCTCTAAATATCAGATAGTAAGACTCCACATCTTGCAAATTCACAATTTGTACGTTCGGACAGAAGTCTCTCAAAAGAACTACAAATACTCTCTTCGCTTGTAACGTTATGTCAAAAAATCTTACGTCCGAATCGAAAAAAATGCAAATTTCTCTAAGGAAACACCCGCAGAGTTGGAATACCTGTTGAAGAATTTTTTCCGATATCTTCAATCGTGGACTGTAACTTGTCCAGGTAGACTTACAAAAGTCCAACCTCTTCATATCTTGCCACGGTAAATTCCCGATTTCACGCCAACGCTTGCAGACTAAAAACATTAACTATCATCTAATAATCTTCAGGACATTCGCTCACGAGTAAGCTATAAATAAATTATTCGAATTACCTCTCTGTATCCGTATTCTGTCCATAATAGGAAGGAAAGAAAAGATGTATAGAAGGCAGTCGTTGTTAAGCTCGGGAAGATTGTTTGAAGTACTCAACTTTGTGTTCTGAATCTTCATTGCTTCTCGTTTCCGTTGACTTTCCATAATAATCTGTAAAAAAAAGTGTATGTATTAAAAAAATAAAAAAAATAAAATAAAAAAAAAATAAAAAAAAATAAAATAAAATAAAATAAAAATTACTGATGAAGAAAAGCACTAAGAATGCACATCTCGAATTTTTATGGAACACTTGATACTTTCTAGTGCGGGAAAATAAAGGCAAATACTCGCAGATTATGTCAATAACTTCATGCCTTGAAAACATAAAAGTCTACGTTGTTTATATTATGTTTTTAATATTCCTGCAAAAATCGTTTAACAAGTATTCTTACCAATAAGGGCTCACTAGTTTCATAAAATATTGTAATTTGAAAATAACAATTATCAAATGTTGTGTCAATTACTGAACCAATAAATATTGTTGTTACACAGGCACACGGTCTGTAAAATACAACTTTACGACCTAGGACCGAAAACTACTATTATATTGTCGTTCGAATATCGACGCCCCGGAATTGTAAAAATAAAACTTTTCAAAACTATCAAAGAACGCCTACAACTGAAACACTGTTTTTCCGTCCCCTCTAATAAAAATAAAGTGTCCGTGTTGCGTGTGTATAGTATACACAATGTGACGAGGCGGATCGAATTGCATCTAGCAACACGAAAGAAGACGCGTATAGGCATCGGTAGGTCAGCGGACAAGCTCCCGCCGCAAAAACGGAAGGTTCGAGGTTTAATTCCCCCCGAAGTTATGCCGTCCCGTTTCTTTATCGAGCGGTCCTTCTTTCATTTATTTGCTAGTTCTCACTCGTAATAATTGCTTGGTATAAAAAAATTATGTAATTGGAGATAATCATTCATTATTTTTTTAAGAAGACTTCAATTTTTCTTATACTAAATTTGGGGTTGTGCAGAACATTAATATAGGTATAACATACAGAACGGTGATATTTAGTAACTTTATGAGCCTGTTGGGTCCATACGTGCCGTAGTCTTCACATGAAAATTGAAAGCCATAAAATAATTGACATTCAAACTCTGTGCAAATCTGAGTTTTTCTTACGTTTAAAGTAACACAATAATAATATATATTGACTACCGTATATTGAAAAAAAAATTGTTTTTATTCATTACAGACAATTGAAAAAAATACAAAATCATGAAAATATACTTCTAAAATTTTCAAATTTTTGTTTTAGTCTTAACGGGCTAGAATTACTTTAATAAAACCAAATAAAACTTGTCCCTTATACATCATGACAGGATACTCAAATAAATTGTCTCATTTCTTAATATGATAGGATAAACTTATATTTTGATTTGTAGTTTAATAATTGAAATAAAATGCCGGAACTTAAAATAGTAAAAGAAACGTCATTGGAAAGGTGATGTGCTTACCGACATAATTTTAGAATGTCTATATCTTTTGCAAATAATAATAGAATTACTAAAAAAAAAATTGAGTATAGTATTTACATATACGGAGCGCCTGGCGTTCGGTTTTTCTAAAAAGATCATGAGAATTTATTTAATTAAATAAAAACCATACTATCGATAAGTAGATCTCTGCAATTGAGCTACTTTTAAATAGTGCATAGCTAACGAAAATGTTAATAGAAGCACTAAAAAAATTTCTGAATATAGTATTACGTGTTTTCAGGTCATTTTATGAAGAAAATTTTGAAGTTATCTGACCTCCTTAAGTTTTTACAAAAATTGTTTTGCAGATATTATTACGAATGAGGGCTCACGAATAGAACAGGACTGGATAAAAACGATATGGTTAGTTAGAAATGAATGGGTTTTATCGAGAATTTTTTTATAAATGGAAGATATTTAAACAAGATTAGAAATTGTTAGATATTATTCTTGAATATTTTTCAATATAGACAATCAGAAAAATATTTGGGTTGCATCTAAGAAAGAGACAAGTTCTTTCTAATTACAGCATCACTCATTTTACAATATTCGAAAACGTAGTTAAAAAATATTTATATTTAATTTAACGCTTTAATGGGTTTAACATTAAAACAAACTATTAATTTTTTGGTAACAGAGGGTATCGTAAGACGATAACATTTGATAGATAGCTTTATCAACTAAAGTATCTGTCATCTAATTTATCAATGGACGTTCTCTTAGGTCAGTGGTGCTTAACTTTATCAACATTGCAAAAATTGTTATCTACAAATTCTATTTATGATGGAAATCTTTAATGAGTCTCTCTATATACACCATTCCAAGAATAATAAAAAATGAAATGTAAGAAAAGAGATGTTAATACGATGTTTGAAATAAATAACAGTTCGTGGTACAACTAGGGTGACTTTATCATAAATGTAAAATATTTTATATTTGATAAGACTATTAAAACGAAAACATACTTATCTGTTCATCTCATTACTTTATGATTTTATAGCACGATCTTATGAAACATAACATACTTTGCGAATAAATAAAGATGGTGTTTGCCCAAAACGAAGTATTACGACTTTGCACTTCATACTCTACCCGCTTAAAATCGTATTACTATAGCGACGTAACGACGAATGATACACGCGCGTGCATGTGCATTGATTCTCGAAACTCTCATCATCAGCCGATAAGCAAAACTCGATCCGAAACTCATGGATGGGGGAAAAACGTAGGCTCAGCAATACATCGCCGCACTCGGGACTTTTTCATCGTCTCGAGGAACGAATTTGCTCGCAATATCCGGGGACTTTGATTCGCTTTTTGCGCCTTATTTCCTTCCATTACCCCACCACCACCGTCGTCGACGTCGTTCGCCTCATCGTTGAAGACGGATTCAATTTGGAAATTGCGGGAATCGTTTTCGCCGCGCTAAATAAGCAGCTCTCACGGACGATGGCGCATCGTCTTTGCGACCTCGACGTGGAACTGTGGATGTTTATAGCTGGACTTTCAGGGCAATTTAAAGTTTCTTTTAATTGTTAATTGAACCAGCGTTGTGATAGATATAAATCGATGTAAATGAAGCGAAATTTAGTGCCAATAAAAATATTACAATTCATAC
This sequence comes from Torymus flavipes, assembly GCA_030522905.1. Classification (NCBI taxonomy): domain Eukaryota; kingdom Metazoa; phylum Arthropoda; class Insecta; order Hymenoptera; family Torymidae; genus Torymus; species Torymus flavipes. The sequence continues at coordinate 739 of JAPYZO010019372.1, read as the reverse complement.
AGGTACATCATAATTTTACAACCTTGAGGAGATTTTTATCTAGAAAGGCGGGCATTTAGTAAAATATGAATAAGGAGAAATGAAGTATAGAATTCTTGATTTGATACCATAGATTTGATCCTTAGGATATGATGCGTAAACGTAATATTTAAAATTCATATTTTTTAATACTAAATATATATGTCCTTTTTATTAGCGCATCGCAAAAATTAATAGAAAATAATAAAAAAAAAAAAAAATGACTGAAAGATTTTTGTCTGTTTTTACAAATAATCAAAACATAAACCAATTTCAGATTTAATAATTGTCAAATTTTGTAACTGAAATATGCATCCAAATTTTGAATATTTTTGAATAAAACTAAAATCCTTCTGTTTTTAAACTATCGTCGGCTTGGTGCAATAAGGTACCAACTCAGAATCTGGTTGGAAACAGTACCACCTCAAAATCCGCTTCGGAAAGATATCACCTCAGGATCCCGTTGGAAATGGTACCAACTCCAAATCCGCTTCGAAAAGGTGTCAACTTGGAATTCGGTTGAAGAAGGTACCAACTCAGGTAGAGATTATTTTTCTTGAAATTTAAGTTGGCAGCAATGATAAAAAAATTATATATATTATGGAATAAATTTTTGTATCAACTGCAAAGGAATTTTTCATTAAAAATGGAAAATATATTATGGCTATCGTACGTAAAAATGACGTATCAGTGATGAAGACGCAAAAAATCTACTATAGCC
>JAPYZO010019302.1:0-12432 GCA_030522905.1 Torymus flavipes | reverse complement strand
TATATATATATATATATATATATATATATATATATATATATATATATGTGCTATTTCCTTACATTTGATCCTATTCCTTGTTCACGAATTCGCTGTAGGTGAATAAATCAAAGTAAATACATACATTTGTTTTATTTCTATAGTATTTTCTATTATTAAAATTATTTCATTATTTTTTTTTACAAAAAAAAAATGTTTTTCATTCTACAGATTTTACTAAATACTTGTTATGTTCATTTACTAACTTCATTAATGGGAGATATTTCAAAAAATCAATGTAATTAATGAGTTTTATAATCTCATAAGATAATTAATAGTTGAGAAAAGTTTTTTTTTCATGTTCCGATATGATTTTGTATATCCTAATCAAAAACATTTCTTATTGTTGATTAATCTTAAGTTTTAAATGACGGATCTATTATATTACATTTATATCATTCAAACAGTTTAGAAAAAATACACTAAATAAGTGCCACTCAATTCAACAATCTCATTTAATATATTATTTAGGAGATACAAATTTGTTTGGAGACAAAATGTTTATTTTTGACTGTATGCGAGAGGTACGAATTAGAACTACAATCAGTTTAATGAAGTTTTGAAGGACGTGACTGAAGTTGAAAGAATGGGCAAAACATGAGAGCCAAAGAAACAGTGTGATGTAGTCATATTTTCATGGTGTAGTCAAGCCCGCAAAAGGACATATCATGGCCGTTAAAGCTTCCTTCTTTCGCATAGGCCATATACAAATTGTAAACTCACATACAACGATCTAGGCGCTCGATTTCTCTAACTTTGCCTTGTAAAGCAATCATTTAATAGCTTTTGTAAGTCCCACCACCATATCACAAGAACAAAAAAAACATTTAAACACAATTTCGTATGTGACTTATCCTTGTATTTCTTCCTCTCTCGAAAGTTATGCGGTCTATCCAAAGCTTGACAGATTCTTCGAACGGTGCAAAACTTTGAAGGTTCTAGCGCGCCTCGCTCTTCCTATTGTCGTGACGTTAACAGTGAACTTGTCCGTGGAAAATCCAAGTCAAGGATACAATCTGCTACCTGAATTGCTAAGTTTGAGAGGCAGTGTCCGCGTGCCAGTCTACACCGACCAGCAATTTAAGAGAATCGAAAGACACGATATATTAGGAATGTAAGATGAGAGTCGCAGACTTTAACTTCATGGGATACCAATTCTCTCCCGCTGATGATTCTTCTGAAGAGTAACAGAGGGGAAAAGAGTGAGAAAGACAGTGAGAGAGAGAGAGAGATAGGCAGACAGAAACAAAGAGAGATTGAGAAATACACACTAAGTCATTTCACTTTGTGCTCTTAGTTCTCTTAAGGACTCTTACTGTGGCTTTATATTATCAGGTTATATTACGTATGATTAATTGTCTGTCCCTGACACTATAGGTCGGATTCTAAGTTTTGACACCTAGGCATTCTCACAGGTTCGAAAGTTCATGGATCCTAGTGCGATTCTCATGATAGCAAATCTACCTGAGAAAATGTTTCCTTTACTAAAACTCGTCGCGTTCTTGACAACCGATTCAGCGACTTTTTAAGAATTTTTTACATCCCCAGGCTGCGGTCTGCATAGCATACTAATTATATGGATTACAGAACTTATTTTTTACGTTGTATTTAAGATTTTACACCCAGTTTTGGTTACGTGCTTCGCAGGCCATACTAATAGGAGCCATTAATGATTTTGAAAAAATTTATTTGACATAAGTCTAAAGTATTATGGATTCGTCCATATGACTGCCGATTTCATATTCTCAATCATCAGAGAAAATTTAAAAATTGTCACTTTATTATATATGCAATCCGTACAATAAAATCAGTGGAATGTGAAATTTATTGAAGGGGGACTTATCCCTTTGGATTATTATATTATGTAATTTTGACAAAAAAAAAAAAATTAATTAATAATCTTTTAATGTAACATATATCATAAAACGATATTATTTCTCAAAAAATAAACCAACGTAAAAGTATCTAAACCCCTTTTATGCATGGATACAAGATTTTCAATATTTTAACTTTGTTGTCACTTTTGTTTCGAATCGCTCGATCAATTTTCTAAGGACAGAGCTTAAATTTTTTATATTTTATGCAGTTATGGTCTGAAGAACTGCAAATATAAAAATTATTTGAGTAAATAATTTTTAAAAGTCAAATATTAAAAAATTTTCTAAAAATCTAACAATTAAGCAGTTTTATGTAAGCTTTTAAATTTTAAAAATACTTATACTGAAATAATTTTCATGTTTGCAACTCTCTGGATCATATCACACAAAATACAAATTTTGGCTTAATTTCTAAGAACTAACATCAATTTATGATATATCTGTGGCTTCTAGGAATAACAACTTAACTGAATTTTTGTCAAAATGTAGATAACACCGGAATTTATTCCTTCTAATCACCTTTTTTCATGTAGATTCTTCTGGAAATCTGAAACACGTTCAAAGAGCAAATATCAGCTAACAAGGAGATGGGCAGGGGTGTGGGTCCTGGATTTGGCTAAAACTGCAGAAAGTACTTCTTTATGACAAATAATGGGACACGTATCTCGGGGTTTTTGTGAATGGGCCTTTTTTCCTGAGACTCAAACTATTTTATGTGTTAAATGAACAATTTACGATAAAAATGAGGTCTCTTTCTTAAGTTATAGCTTTTAGAATATTTCGGCCATAAAAATGGGCTAAAAAGTTTCTAAAAGAAAGATAAAAAGCTTTTATACCACTGTGTGACAAAAGACCGCACTTAGGTCATGCCTATCCGTGACCTAAGTAGTACTTTTTGCATCGTGTTTACCGTCCTCACAGTACAAAACAGAACTACTCAGGGCACGGATAGGCGTGACAGCGGGCTTAGGTAGGCAGTGCTATAAAATATTATACGATACTTGTGACCTAAAGAGAACTCTGCGCGGTGTGAAGTTAGGGTGTGAAGTTACATCACGCCGTACCAAAAAAGGCTACTTAGGTCACTTGCATCGTAATGTACTATAATTTAAACTGTGTTTCATAAAAAAATATCGATTTTTAAAGAAGATATCCTTGAATTTGGTACAAATCCTTGACTCAAGGGATGCGCACACTCCTTGTAAGATTTATTGTACTCTTATCTGCAATAATAAGCACTGCTTGAAATAGGAATGCACGAATACTCGACTCGACGTGTTTGAATAGTATCGAACTATTTTTTCGAACTCGAGTCGAATACTCGATACTTTGAACTGTTCAACATTATACGAACTACTCGTATACGATCAAACTGTTCGGACCAAATGAACTACTCGGACATTATCGAACTACTCGATTTGGTCGAACTGCTCGAACCAGATCGGACTGTTCGACCGAAATCGGACTATTCGGTTTTGTCGAACTGCTCGAACCAGGTCGGACTATTCGATTTATGTCGAAGTATTTTTTTTCTTTTTTTTATTTATTTAACTTTAACAAAAATGGATACCTATTTAATGAAATAATTTTAAAAATTAAAAAATAGTATTTTGTCATTTATTATGAAATAAATATCTCAGTTGTAAGTGAAATTTTAATTTTACTGTATAGAAAACGAATTTTAAAGTAAAAAAATGTATATCAAGAATAATAATATAATAAAACAGATTTTACAAAGTTACAAGCCGGGCTTTAAATGACTCAATCATATCAAACAGTTTAGTTATTTCGAACAGTTCGATTATTTCAAACTAATCGGTTATTTCGAACTGTTCGATTATTTCGAACTGTTCAATTATTCCGAACTATTCAATCGGACTTTGAACAGTTCGATCACTTCGGACCGTCCGATTATGTCGAACTATTCGATTGAAGTTTGAGTAGTTCGGTACTTCGAGTAATGGGTCCGACTCGACTCGAGTTCGCCGAGTCGAATTTCGAACAGTCCGACACCCCTAGCTTGAAACCCAAGAGGTTAGAAATTAAAGTACTAGATTTAGTTTTATAATTGTATGAAATTTCTGATTCTTATTTATTTATGTTGCATTAAGGGGACTAGACCCCTTTCTTCTGAAATAAAAAAGTCATATTTTAATACATAAATGTAAACTAATTATTTTCCACTTCTTACACATAAAAGGGAGTGTATTTGTATATTTATCTCACCTTAGATCTTGGTCTGGGCCCTTTTTATAGTCCAGAACCATAGTTATCGATGAAACAAGTTTTTTCACTGTCCATAATATGCCATTTAACAATTAACAATGTTATCGGCAAAGAGGATACGGTACTGGTTAAAATTCCAGACACTAAAACCAAAAAACCAAAATCATTTATTATGAATCAGGATTTTTACGATGTATACAAAAAGTATGCCCCAAAGATTTGGATTCCACTATTAAACAACCTATCGGCATTCATACTATTGTAAGTATGCCAAACATTGAAGCAACATATATATATCTGATAAATGCAGATTCTTATACTGGACACATCTTTCGCAGAACTTCCGCGACATTGCTGGCTGACTCTGATGCAGATATGTTCACGATAAAACGCGATGGGTGCTGGGAAAGCGATTCAGTTACAGCACAGGCTATATTAAGGATTCGACCACAAGTTAAGTGAAAATTGCAAAACAAATAACGACATCAGTTCTCCGCTCCTCAAGTTCATAGTTTAATACAAATCAAAATCTACCATCTACTTTAGGTTACAATTTTACAACTACGTCAAGGGTCGGTTAAAACAATGCTGCTGCGACAGAAATGGTATCAATTACAGATGACCAGTGTAAAAAATCCATTAATTTACATATATCTAATTACAATAATTTTTCAATTATTCTCGCAGATCATGAAAATTTATAACTTTTCCAAAATATTTTTCTTTTACGTAATGGAAATGTTTTTATATAATGTATAATATATAACATGATGTTAGTGTTTTTATTATAATATTAGATTTTTATTATTTTTATAAATTAAGTAACGTGTCATAATTATAACTTTTTAAAGTACAAAGTCACTACTATTTGATTAACAATTATCACTTCGCTCACGAGAAAAAATAGTGTGTGCAACTCATTCGGTATAGTTTCCATTTGCGAAACATGGCGCTACTTGCTTCGTTCGTGTGCCAACATGCCCTTCTGCACAATCGGCAACTATACCGAACGAGTTGCACAATGTACAATAATTAGTAAATAACCTTGCCAGCACTAAACCATCGTCATAGTTGCATAGGAGTTTCACGGTCGCGCCTAGCACTGCTTAACTTCGACGATCGGCCAAGGTGCGTTTCTACTACCCCGCCAAAGTGCCGGTTATTTGTTATGGTTTGTATTGATTAATGTGCGAGATCAATGTACGTACCTTAAATGTACGTAAACATTCTTATACAGTTTGTACATATTTTCTATATACGATCCACAGAATTTTGAATGTAAGATACATCCCGCACAATATATCTAATCGTTCATTATGTTCTTAATCATTACAAGAATTACAAGCTGTTCAGACCTTCGTAAGAGTATCTACAATAATGGCTCTGGAAGGCTGCTTGAAAGTTATCATTTCAAAAATATGATATTTCATGAGCATTGAATTCCAATTTCGATTTCGCAAAAACATTGAGTATGTATATAGTAAATAAATCAAAATAATCATACTTTTACACTTAAATAATATAACAAACAGTATAGATATTAGAAGTGATCTAAAAAATATGAGTAACATAATAAAGATGTAAGAATGATTTTTTTTTTGTAGAACATATATGCAGTCAAGTAATGTTTTGAAAAGATGTATTATCTACATACATACATACAGTGACAAAATAAATTTTTAGACGTTCTGTATACTTATAATCTTCATCTTTTATGATACTTAAACATATATAAAATATTCAACAGACTATTCACACATATATGGTTTGCATGTAGAATACTCCAATAAAATATATTAAAAGAGTGATAATAAGTTTTGTAAGACTTTTTACATTTATAGTTTAAATTAGCTATTAAATTATGTATTCTCACCCTTACGGAAACAAAAAACATTAACAAAGCTCTTTATGTTTTACGAAATTAAAAAAAAGAAAGATCGTTTCTTAATTATTTCAAACGTGATTGTTTAATAATTTTTTTTACGAAAAATCAATTAATTATTGATGGAATATTTTTTCCTTGTTGGATGAAAATTATCTTTAAAAAAAGTTCCTCAGCATTCTTATACATTACTACTCGGTAATAGTTGAATTATTTTCTGCTGATTCTACAATATGTGGAAAAATGAATGAAAAAAACTCTTATTGAAAATTCTACAGTCCACAAAAAGCTATTAATTTACTTCTGTACATATTGCTTGGTCTTCCGTTAAATTCGTTTATGAGATCCTTAAAAATAGTTTCGCAAGGTACTCATGCGACAAAGCGAAGCGAATAATTCAAGACTAACTTAATCCCCTCCCACCCAGAGTTCACCACTTCGCCGAAAAGAAAATACGAGGTTGCGCATTAGATGTCTCTTCTCTCCTTCCCAGCGGGAGGGCGGTTCGACCGACTAAACTAGACTGGCCGTCCGAGATAGCCTCACGCGGTTGATGAGAATTCTAGCGTGCACCAGCGCCAGCCGGAAATCCTGAAATACTTTAGCACGGAATCCCTGGAACGAAGTGGAGATAAAAAATAGAAAGTATTTGGGACTTTGTGCGATGCGTGCTTGCAGCCACGTGCGCATGTGCGTCTCGTAGTTTGAAGAAGTTTTGTTTTAATGCGCGCGAGTTGAAGAAGTTAAATGTCCAAACATTTTTCCACGTTGCTGCGATTTTTCAGACACTTTGCTACTTGACTTCCTTTATAAATATGCCGTGAGCCTAAGCAGAAGCATGACAAATCACAGAAGAAGCAGTTATGACCAAATTACTTACCTTTGTTACGGACTCGTTTTCCGCTTGTATATGATATTATTACAATTGACGAATGCAGGAGTTTACAGGAATCTTATTATGTTATGGATTATTAGTTTCTAGATATTCTCTCACAATTCACGTGAGAAAATGCCTTAATTAGATTTTACTTTGAGATCGGTACTATCAAAATTTTTACAAAAAAAGATAATTTTTGCGATTTTCTTTTACCCCTTGCCCCTCAGCCCTTCCGAAATAATCTCAAAAAAAAGTATTTTACTTCACTAAATTTTCTTTATTTTAAGTGTCGGGCTCTAAAAGGACTATGGTATTGATCAAAAAAGGGAAAATTATATTTTTTCACACAGAATTCGAGAATATATTTTTAATAGACGTATGTGCTCAAACATAAACTCAAAAACACATTTCAAGATTTTATAAATCTGGTTTCCGCGCAATAAATGAGATGATTCTCAAAAAATAGTATATTGTGTACCAAGGGTGTAAAGTGGGCCTTTTTAGACCGAGTGTGGAGTTTGCAGTACGAGTCGTAGGCGAGCAAGCACGAGCTGAATGCGAGTGCGTTTTGCGAGCCGTAGACGAGTACTGCAACCACACGAGGTCAAAAAGCCCACTTAGCCCTTGGTGCACACGATATTTTTTGTGACCAACCAAAAACCTATTGAAATTTTTAATATTGTCTCTCCTCATTTCAACATATTTAAAAATTTTTGTAAACTTTGTATTTTCGTAATAAGGATAAGACAATAAAATAATAGATAAATAAAAAATAAAACTAAAATTTTTATAGCACGGCGTGATCTAAGTCCGCACTTAGGTCACGCCTACCCGTGACCTGACTGCTTATGGCACGCATAGGCGTGACAGCGGACTTAGATAAACGTGCTATAAAATAGTATACGATACTTACGACTTCAGTGACCCATCACACGACGTTCAATTGAGCCTATGCATAACAAAATTTTAAACTTAAGAAAATTTTAAACTAAGAAGAGTTAATGATCTCCGGATTAACGATTAGTCGGAAACTCTGCAGAAGGGTTCTTGAATGTAAAAGAAGAGATCCATGTCGTCGCGTTTTCGTTAATAAATCTTACATATCGCTATCCAAGATATTTTATTTTCAAGAAGAACTCTTTGGAAATTAAACAGTAAATAGTTAGGAAAGTAAATAGTTTGTATATCGGTATACAAGGCCTTTTAGAAAAAATGCCGAGACACGAGTCTCGTTTTTCAGGCTCTACGTTCTTTTAACGTGGAGGTCGTGGACTCTCCATTTCAATATCAAACTCTCAATACGTTTTGTGTATTCCAACAAGAAATCATATTACAGTACTCAGTTCACTTATAAGGAGAGTGCACACCCTCTGGGAAACGGATTTTTGCGGGCATTGGAGAGTCGATTTCTGGTACCTAAAAATGAAACCCAGTGCTCACATTTCCATCCAATGGGCCTCATGTTAAGATATGAGCAATCTCATCTCAAATATCCTCTATTTTGTTAAAAAATGATGTCTCTTCCATTGACTGTCACATTGCAAGTATTAAAGATATGAAAATCAGGAAGAAAAATTGTAAAAGAAGTCAGTAAGAGCTCTGATAAGTTGAAAAATATTGATCTTTTCAGAAATTATAAGCAACTAAAGATAGAGTAAGAAAATGGTTAAAAATACAATCCCTTTAATCGCTTAAAATGAAGACAAATTTTTAACCATTTTCTTACTGTATCTTTGGTTGCTTATAATTTCCTAAAAAATCAATATTTGTTAACTTATCAGAGCTTTTACTGACTTCTTTTACAATTTTTCTTCCTGGTTTTCATATCTTTAATACTTGCAATGTAACAGTCAATGGAAGAGACATAATTTTTTAACGAAGTAAAGGATATTTAATATGAGATTGTTCACATCTCAAGAGCCCATTGGACAGAAATGTGAGGACTGGGCTTCATTTTTAGGTACCAGAAATTGACTCTCCAATGCCCGCGAAAATCCCTTTACCCGGAGGGTGTGCACTCTCTTTGTTAGTTGAAAATGTCTATCTGGCTGCAATCGGCTATTAATATATCTAATTGGTGATGTAAGGCGCTTGTGTACACATTCAACATAGTCAATCTAATTGCTAACATCGTGTTTCAGGTAGATCGATAAGATTACTAGTGGATGGCACCCGTACCTGGTCGATATCAGTCAGGAGAGAATAATTTACTGGACCGGATAGCTCGAAGAAAACGGAAACACAAGAAAAATCATCTCTATCCACAACGGCGGCAGAACTAACAAAATCTTCAGCTGCTGCCAGAGCAAAAAGATAATATCTCGACGTGACAAAACTGAGACGAAGTAAGTGTAGTAAACGTGAGCAGAGAAGAAAAGAAGAGAAAAAAAACGCGCGATAGTAGAATGATGGGGAAGGTGAAGTGGAGCAGTGCCCACGCGAAGCCGGCAATCGCTCCGGCAGATCAATAGGATCTCGTTCTCCGTCGGAGATTCGCATTTTCTGGACGAAGGAATGGAGCAGATGCTGCCACCGCCACCGTCCCCGCCGACGAGGATGATACCGTGGCTATTGCTTCAGGGTGCCGTCGCTGGTGCCACTGGACGAAACGATAGTAACCGGCCACCCGAATACGTGCGCCGCAATGATACCAGCAGCACCTTCCTTCCCACGCAGAACGACACAGAATTCGGATGGCTAAGCGACGATGGCGGTGGTGCCGCTGTCAATAACGAGACATCACCGATAGACAACTACACATTCGTTTCTGACCTGTTCGTTTTCAACGATCTAAATGACTACATCAATAAGCTGAACTACACCGGCCTCGCGAACCTTACCTCGTATTACAATGATGTGGGCTATACAAACGCCAGTTGCGTAAGCGCAGCAAACGACACATTCGGTAACTACACGACAGAGTGCGGAGCTGATGGGCTGCCGGATGAGAGCAAGAATTGGTGGGCACTGATCTTGATTATCGTACCATGTCTCACCATTTTCGGAAATGTACTTGTGATACTTGCGGTGGTCAGAGAAAAAACGCTGAAGACCGTGACCAACTATTTCATCGTCAGCCTCGCTGTGGCAGACTTGCTCGTCGCAATGGTTGTCATGCCCTTTGCCGTATACGTTCTGGTGAGTTTCATTTATACCTATATTTCTTCCATAACATATGTTTCTTTTATGATCATTTTCGGATAGTTTATGTACTTTTCCTAGAAAAAGATATAATTATATGGGTTGTGATCATAGGAACAATAATATTATATGAATATTTTTAGGTATCTGCATTTTATGAGTAGTAGCCCTCTAAGTTCAAGCGCGCTACGCGCGCAGTCCGCTATTTTCATTTTTTCAGCCAATGAAAGTGCACTTTATTCACCTGTATGTAAATGTAGTTGAAATTATTAACTTAATATCGACGGCTGAGGGGATCATCATGCTATCTCGGCGCGACACTGAAGAACATGCCATCTCGGCGCGACGATGAAGAAGATGCACGCTCGGGGCGTCTCATTTTTTTGCACTTTTCAAATTCACGTAACTTTGCACATAATCTACGAGTTTCAACGATTCTCATTTCAAATTAAAGTAGAAGATAAGAGGTTTAATTTGGCATGAGAATTGTTCAAATCCATCGATTCTGGGCAATGTTACGTGCATTTGAAAAGTGCGAAAAATGAGACGCTCCGAGATGGCACCTTCTTCATGGGCGCATCGAGATGGCATGTTCTTCACCGTTGCAGCGAGATGGCATCTTCTTCAGCGTCGCGCCGATTGACATATGATGTGTGCTTACCGTTTGTGAAGCATATAAAAACTTTGCAGCAAATTAGATTCAATTCATTCCTTAAAAAGAAGTAAAACCATCATAAGTTGTGAGAAATTATTGATGACAGTGGAAATCCCATTTTTATCGTTCATTGCATTAGTAGTAACTGGTAAGTATTTTTTTTTTTTATTTTCAATAAATATATTTTTTCGACACGTGCACGAAACGAGCCTTGTTCATGCCTGAAAATCGTGTAGAAAATCGCGCATTTCGATCGTGATTTAGAAAAAAATGAGAAAAATCCATTTTTTCACACTTTAGCGAGGAAAAAAATTTTCCCCGTTCGCACAAAAATTCCATTTTTTCACAGTTTAGCGGGGAAAAATTTATTTTACACTACAACAAATCATTGTGAAATTATTCTCTTATTGTCAAATTTATATATTTTATGACTTTTTGGTCTGTTTAGATTAATATAAAATAATTTTTAAACTGGGTTGTGCACGACGCGAAATGAACGATCCCCTACACAACTTTCATGCATATGAAAAGGCCCTCTCATGCACTCGTTGAAAAAAATACGATGTGTAACATGGGAAGAAGAGCTATTTCAGACTGGGGTGAGGTGTTCTGCGCGAGTTGTAGTCGAGGGCGTCGAAGGCCCCCAAAATTTCATACTTCGGGAGAATCGCGCATCACGAGAGCCGGTGCTCTTGATGCGTGATCGTCCTTCATAACGCAACATTCAACGGCCCAGCTGTTAACATAATTTCTTCAAGTTAACGTAAAATAGCATGACACGTCCTTAAAACTTAATGCTTCATCTTATAAAAATATCCTATGCAACTCAAGTTTATGATCATAAGAGAAACATTTTAATATCTGAAAACTTACACTGAAAAATCTTTTAGTATGGTACTATACCGACAGAAGTACTCCAGTACTGCTGTACTTGCCAAAGCAGTCTTGAGTATATTAGCAGCCTCTTATATATTTAAGATAACTTTAGAAAATTTGGTTAATCCGTTAACGCTCAAATAACAACAATTTTGGCTGTAACATTGAGCTCACAGCTTTTAATGAAATCGCGATAAATTTTTCTCTGGCTGAATTTTTTTAGATGTTTCCGTATTCGCTTTACACAAACCAGCCACTTAAAAGAGTCAAGAATGTCATATTTCATTTTTTATTATTTTTTTGGCAACTTTGCATGAAAAATAACATCTTTTATTTGAGTTTTCTTTTTAACTATGGATTTCTTAAAGAATAAATGGCATTTTCATACTAAAAACAAATCAAAACATGTTATAGTATCGTGTACTAGAACAAAAATCCAGGTAGTTATAAAATTATTTTGTAAATATGGTGGACTTTTAAAAAATTAAAAAAATTTTTAATTATCGGCATGCATACTAGGGTGTTCAAGGTCGCTCATTTTCAAATAGATTTTTAAGTACACAGTCCTATAACACGATTTAAACAATTTTCAGTATAAAAAATCAATTTTTTCTTTACAAAATCGATAGTTGATCGATGCCAAAATAATAAATAAATAAATAAAAATTGACATTCTTGACTTTTTTAAGTAGTTGGTTTGTGTACAGAGGATCCGATAACATCTAAAAAAATTAGTCCCGAGAAGAATTCACGATTTCATTAAAAGCTGTGAGCTCAAAGTTTACAGCCAAAATTTTTGTTATTTGAGCGTTAATGAATACACTAATTTTTCTAAAATTATCTCAAATATATTGGGCTA
>JAPYZO010019287.1:0-11700 GCA_030522905.1 Torymus flavipes | reverse complement strand
CGCGCACGTGAGGATAAAACATGGTATTTGGTAATAGCAAACGCGTGTGCAACAATAATAATGTCTTTGTTGAAAATATATAAACGCTGCCGTAATTATATACTCTATTTATACTAATTAGGATGATTTATTGGTTTAATATAAAATGATTTTAATAAAATTTAATTAAAAACAAAATGGTCAACGACGGATTAAATGTTTTCACAAAATAAAAAAAAAATAAAATACTTTCAAAATTTGCAACTTTCGAAAAAGAAGAAAAAAAACTTTTCCCAACTATTTTTCAATACATAATTCATCATCTTTCACAATAACTATCTTTTTACCCCAAAGCAATAATTCCTTGAAATCCGCGCATTTCGCACAACCCCATCACATCGAAACAATCCCTGCGCGCGGTGCTATCTGAAATCTTTATTAATCCCTCGACCGGTCGCAAGGAACACGCGCCCGGAATTTGCCGCGCACGCGTGCGCGAGGCTCGCGTGACCGGCTTGGCTTTTTCCTGGACGCTGTTTGCGAAAGGTTCAGGATCGCGCACTGAGACGAGCGAGAGGAAGTGTATAGTGGTTGGCGGTATAATAGGAAATAATAGGTAGCTTTTTTTTATTTCAATGAAATCCATTTTGGATTAACTTATCTTATTTGGTGATGTATCGGGTGGGTCTATTGGGAAAATGACATAAAAATTTTGTGTATAAATAAATCTAATGCCACTACTGAATACTAAATTGTCTCTCGTTCGTCTCATTGCAAGCTGGTAGAAAAACATAACAGAAACAGTAAAAAAAATAAGTCAGTGAAGGGTTATAAATAACATGTATAATTTCATCATTCGCCTTTTCTCATGTGTTGATATATCGATTTTGTTAATCAAACAATAAAGAGATATTACGTTAATTTATGAATAATACAGTATCACAAACCGGCGATAAAATACACAATATAATATCTCGACTATCATTTGAACAGTAAAATCTACATGTACATGCCCGCAACGACAACTCAATACTGGCTCTAATATACTCTCTCGACCATAACAGTTTATTACAATTTAATCAATCACACAAGCTATATTCACGCACACATTTGCTCGCGCTTAATTTTATTCCGACCGATGTCTCATTCACTAGCTCGGTCTCTCACCGCGACAGCCCTATATACATATAATGCGCCGTAAGGTTTCACGCGCACTTTCTTGATAATACCCGATTTATAAGGCTGCTCGCTTGGTTCCTGCGCGCGCACGCTCTATCTGCTCTGATTTAGCGTGGCTAGTTCTGCGGTTATTACGAGAAGCGTATTATATGAGCAAGTATACAGAGAACATTAAACAACTGAGTACAACAAAATTTTTTCTGGGGCTCACCCATACCAGACAAGGTTTTTCTGATTCTCTAGACCATCCTGAATATAAAAGAAAAATTTATTGTGAACACTTGTGGATTTGATGGCGGGCTTTTTTGCCAACAGTAACATTATTTTTTTTAAATGTTTCAAAACTAACGTGAAACTATAGAATATGACTTTAATTTTCTTCTTGTCGGATGAAAAAAATAATTCCTTCAAAAGTTACTGGAGTTCAAAGATGAGGGTATAGAATCGAATTTTTGAAACAACATTGAAAAATCACAAAACTCGCTTCTGTGAATTTTTACAGTATTTTGTGTATTTTATACGCTCATCTTTAACGAATGAAAGCTTGTATTCTCTAGTTCTATTTTTGTTTTGAGGAGATTTATGTTTGAACGAGGTCATTTTTAACCATATTCCCGATTTTTCCTACATCAAAGTGGTTCAAAGAACCAAAAACAACCTACTCCGGTAGGTGTGTCACTCAGAAACAAAATTTTTTTTATTCTTTTATACCCATTTGTTTGATGTTTTCCGCAGAATTTCTCATATGTATGTATGGGTATAGGAAATTTTTTTTATAACTTTGCGTCGTAAGGAGAAGCCAACGGGGTTGGTATTTCTAGATGATAAGCTGTCGATTTACGTGGAGATTTCGGATGTTAGCTTTGGGAAAAGGAGGTTTATAAAATGAGAATGTTTTTATTCATATGGCGGATATAAAAACTAATATATTAAATAGAATACACGAGGGCCCATAAATATATTTTATCAGAATCTTTATCGTATTCACGTGTTAATATTTTTAGACAGATACGTAAAAATCTTTGCGTGCCAGTTCAATTTTAAGCTTCGAGTAAAGTCCACGCTGCACAAAACCATTATTCAGCATACAATTCAATTTAGAACGACGCAACTACAAAACAGAGACGACTTTCGAAAACTTATTTTAGAATCCTGCAACAAAGCCAGACAAAATTACACAGAAATTACAAAAAAACGTTCCAACCTATCAAAACATCCGGCTAAAAAACCAAACAACTTTTCCACAATAGCGCGATAAATTCACCATTCTCCCAGGCAACACCTAATCCCGTCAGACTCGCGCTCGAATTCCATCACCTCCCTCTCTCTCTCTCTTTCTCTTCTCTCTCTTCCTACACGCGTGCGCTCTGGCGTTCAGGCCCGATTATTTTAACCGTTATAGATATTTTAAGCGGAACGAATCGGCAAAGAGGATGGAAATCCAACCAGCCGGGCAAGAGCGCCGGTGTGCGCCTCGCGTGCGCACCCGCGAGACAGAAAATCGCCCGCGAGAGAGAGAGAGAGAGAAAAGAGAGAGAGATCTCTCTCTCTCTCTCTCTCTCTCTCTCTCTCTCTCTCTCTCTCTCTCTCTCTCTCTCTCTCTCTCTCTCTCTCTCTCTCTCTCTTTCTCTCTCGTGCCGCTTCATTGACATTCCGACGTGAGGATTGACAAATCGCCGTTTGCCACCTTCCTCGCGCTCCCGTTTTTCCGCGTCAAAAGTGTGCAGGTATGTGTGTTTGGGTTCGTTGTTTCGCGAACGCTGGGAGATTTTTATGGTGTTTACGAACGAATGACGAAAGAACTGTTGTTTTGCAGAAACGATTGCAAAGATTATTTGTGTGCATCGGATATAATTTGCATATTTTATTTATTCATAGAAATATCATTTTTTCACAGAAATATATATTCATTTGATATACACGACAGAATTTTTTTTTTTTTTGAGATTAGTATAATTTTATCACATCATTTAGTTATTTATATTTGTATAAAACAAAATCCACATTAACAACGTTACAGTACCAGCCATCTCATCGGTTTCGGCACATCGTATACTTATGAGCATACATCATACAAAAATCTTCATGTCACCCCGAGCCCCCGTTTATTACCTAAACAAAAAAACAGGTGACACGCCGACGACGACAACAACGACGAGGAGCGAAAAATTTGCACGGACCTAACTTTTACGATGACTCCAGAATTGACGGGCCATTAACTTCTTGCTCTCGCGTGGGCTCGTAAAAAAGCCGTGTTCGACGTCTGTTGTGGCGCGAATGCGTGTCTTATCTACTTTTATGAATAACTACTGTGAAGCGTAGATATATATACCGAGCAATAGCCGGTAATTAGACAATGTCACGAGGGACATGATCGTGACGTCTGTCATCAAGAAGCGTTTGGTTCCTCGAAAGGCTGCACACACACGCGCGCGTCTTTAAAAAGCACATAGAAAATTGTCGCTCTCGCTGTACCGCGAAACGGCTGTAATTGAACGGTCCTTCGTAGCGGTTGCCCTCTTCGGATGTCAAATCGCGATCACATTGGTTGACCTTTCTGTAAGTTTGTTGACAGACTTTTTTTATAATGGATAATTTAAGTTATATAAAATCGGTAGAAATTCTTATGCTTCAGAAATCATAAGTCCTTCAAAATCTAGACCAAAAGAAGCCAACAACCGTTCGGTGCGACGATGCTGCAGCCGCGCATTCCAATGGGAACGAACTGTCGGCGAACAACCGTTTCCATACATCTCTCTAGGCGCGAGAGACGAATAAATACAGAAAAAGAGAAAGTGCACATTCCGGGCTAAGTGATTCGAAGACGCGGGCGCAAAGAACCAGGTCGGCATTTGTCAATCGGACGCGCGATTTTTCCCGGTGATTCATGCTGGCACCGACAATATGACGTTTTCCTGCCCGGGTCCAATATATATAGTTGATATTATGTTGTCACCTGTGAAGTGGCATTTCGACACTAATATTCGATAACGACGATGTTCAAAATTAATAGAGATATGCAGATTGGGAATACTGTACGCCCGGTAATTCGCCTAATAATATCACGTAGTTATGGAAAATAACAGAAATAAATTTACAGGACTAAATTAAGCTCACTTAATTTGTATTCCAATATTCTCCCCGCGCTAGCGCGCCAATGCAGTGTGTTTTATTTCAATATTTTAGACGTTATGTTAATAATGGCATTAAATGCTGTTTAATAGAGCTGATGCAACAGCAAAAATACGTTTCGTCATGTTACTTGTTAATGAATTATCGTAATTGGGAGTTTTACGCGTTTATCAAGTTACGAGTTAAATAATTAATAAAATATGGATAAAGTACTTGTTTACACGAGAGCCCGAACGCTTTGACAATTTAATCATTTATGTAACACGGATTTAAATGGCAAATATAGCAAACGATGTTCGGTTTGATAAATGTATACTTTAATAATAATCCCGTTTACCGCCATTTTTTATATATTCCACTAAAACAATCACTGCAGGATAAGAAAAAAAGGAAAAATTGTTCAATTGTAGTTTCGCATTCCTTGCATCACCCTCACCAAAAAATAAAAGACCCATTACCACCAACAATTTCACGGAACACGCGACACTGTTCCCGTACACCTCTCGACTGCTCCAATTGTTTTTCGCGGCACGGCGCACGCGCGCGCGGCTCTCTTTCTTTCTTCCTTGCGTTTCTTCGCAGCGGCATTCCTCCCTTATCGCGCATCGTACAATCGTGGCGAGATGTCGCGGCGCGATAGCGCGGAATTCTATTACTTAAATAACGATGATGATTCGCCGGCATTCCGGGTATAGCCGCCACTTTTTCGCCACGGTTGTACGGCACACAGGAATTTTTTGGAAGGGCTGTTTGTTATATACTTTTGAGGAGTTGATGGTTTAAGATGTTTTGGAGATAATGAGAGAATTGTTTTTCGGAAGTAGGGTGCGTTGGTAAATGTTGAATAGGGGAATCACAGACTATATAGAGTAAACTGTCGTTAGGGGATCGCTAGGTGGGGAAATCACCGGAACGATAAGATGCACGGGAGGGAACGTTGAATTTAGAACGATTGATTCACTGCTTGTGTATTTATATATTATTAAAGCAAATATATTTACCACAAGCATCAAAGGAACAAAGATTAAAAAGATAACAATTACATTTTTGAATTCTAATGTTTCCTACGAAATTCTTCGTCGACTCCTTCAAACCAAACATTCCTGACTCCTATCACATTGACATCTCCAGGCCGTAACAAAGACACCCTTCATAGCCATAAACTTATCTTAACACCATCTTTACTGCGCGAACTCGCACTCGTCGAATTCTTTCACCCGTGGTGCAGCCCTCTCATCGCCCGCGAAATTTCACGCAGCCTGACGACGCACTAATCCATTTCAGTACATACACTGCACACATACACGCGGACTTAACCCAGATTCCGAAAATACGCGTGCGCCGTTCATGGCTCGAATTTTCGCGGCACGCGGCGCTCGTTATTTTTAATTGCCGCACACATGCACACAGCCGATTCTTGGTCGATTCGCGTTGTTGTGGTTCTTGTTGTTTTATATACAAATACTTGTATTGTGCAAAATAATCTCTAATTTGATTACGATTATACCAAATCATTAAATTTTATTGACACAGTTCAATCTTATCTCCGACATTGCAAGCTGCGCGAGACAGATAATCGAAGGAGGAGGAGGAGGAGGCGTTAAAAAAAATTCGTTACGCGAATTATTAAATACTCGGAGCCCGCAGCGTATCGTCACGGCCAATTGCCGGCCGAACAAAGTCCAATGAAATCGAGGACACCGCCGCGAGAAAGTCGCACGCGCACGATTGAAAATCGAAGACCGGACGATGTGGATGTTTATTTTTTTCTTTTTCTTATCAACTGCAAAAAAGGTTTTCGGTGGTAATTGAAAAATCTATTAACCGAACAAAAATCAATCCGTCCCAGCCAATCTTAACAAAACCATTATTACTGAACGGGAGCAGCTCGGCCAGCAGAAGCTCCGTTGCACCCTCCTTCATGTAAATGCGTTTCGTATCTGCGGTCGGGTTAACGCGCGCGCGCGCGGCGATAAAAAATCCATTTTCCACGGTCATTGCGGGCGGTAGCGATGAAGGGAAGAAGATCGTCTGCGGCCGCAGCCACCGAGACGACCGCAAACTTCGGAGAAGACGACGACTCTGCACTGTGTCGAACGCTTTCTTTTGTATAGGCTGCACGGAGATGCGAGTTTATGCGACGGCTATGTGGTCTGGCCCTGTGTGCATTATGTCGGGACTGAGTGTATTAGTTTAGTTTTATCAGAGTTAATGTTTCCGAAGAGAATCCTCGCGAAGAAAGTGTACGCGTGTATTCTATAGTACGCGGAGCGAAAGTAACTGCGCCCTCCTGGATCATCGCGTTCTAGCGTACCGTAAAATTTTCATTATATCCCGCGTTGGTTTTCGCCGAGGTCGAGGCAAGCATCACGCGAAAGTATCGACGCTCGTGCGCTAAGGTTATTTCGTCGTTTTTCGGTAATTTAAGGATTTTTTTTATGGTTGATGGTAAAATATACGCCAGTTTTAGAATATCTTTATATTCTGTTAGCAGAAGGAATAAAACTCAACTAAATTCAACCTCAGAACACCAAAACTTCTCATAAAAAAGCGACCAAGAAGAAAACAACTTCCGCCCTTATCTTTTTGCGCTCACATTTGCATCTTACATACCCGCACACGCCGCGTGAATTTTTCACGAACACACATACTGAGTATACGCGTCGCGCGGTATCAAAATCGTGATCAATCATCGCCGCTGCCGCCCGTAATTTCGCTCTCTCTCTCAACTCTACGCGTTTTTGTTTTGCAATTACCGGGGCAAAATTGAAAAATTGACCGGAGGGAATTCATTCCGGCTTAATTGACGCGCGGCTTCTTTCTCGCGTTGCGTTAGTTATATCGCCGCGCGATCGGCGCCAAATGTGTAATTATCGCGATGCGAGTGTAAACGCTGATTATGTCAGTGTGGCGCTGTTGGGGTGCGCGACCTGTTACAGCGATTACGGTTATTAAGATAGGGGAAGTGTAAAAAAAAGTAAATATAGTGTCGGGGAATACAGAAAATGTGAAAATAAGGCGTGAGTTTCACGGTTCCCAAGACGTTAATGAATGAAGCATGTATCCATTATATTATCCGTATAGATGATCGTCAAGTAGTTTTTTGAGATCAGAATCTTTAAAAGTATACTCGTATTTCTAGTACGTAGTTTTACGTGAGAATTCGTCAAACACAAATGTTTTTATAATACAATAATACGTTAAAAAAAAAAAAAATTTAAGTAAAATTAGCTTCGCCTAAGAATTGACAATGTAATTATCAATGTTCATCAGCTCAATAAATTCAATACCCAACCAATCATACATTTTTTATTCAACGAGAGCCAACTTCAGTGTGCAAAATTTAGTTCCAAATATTAATAAAACGAAAGCACTACACGTGCGCCTGAAACTTAATTACGCCGAAATATAAAGCCCCTCCGAGCACATATTTTCAGAGTCTAATGTTCACGAGCAGCCGATAACGATTACGCGAGCGAGAAACAATTATCCAATTAGCGGCGTGTTTACGTCAAAGCTGCGCGCTGCGCGCATATATATATATCCCGCGCGCAAGTCGAAATATATCGGTCACAGTTTGTCGGGAAGTAGGCCATAATCGATATTAATGGAGGCACATTTTCCTCGATTCGTGCACCGGACGCGCGAGTGCTGAGATAAGAATAATTTTCGCCTGTGCTACTGCGGGCTAATTCTGGGGGTAGCGCTCGTGCAGGAATAAACGGTTTATTGGGTATATTTTGAATATGGGTTTAGCGATGATACGTTTAATTTGATTTATTCGTTGTTTTGAAGTGTTTGTGAACAAACGATTATAGCTATGAATTATTATTGAAAGTGCTTTCCAACATTTGTATCAGTGTGATAATTCTGTCGTGAAAAATGGCGTGAAATATATTTATGTCGCTTCGCGTGAGTCAGAGTTTAGTCTACTGGAAAGACTACTTTTAACTTCCTGAATATTACTTTACAAGTATTATCTTGTATCAAATGTGCATGATGTACTGCAAAAATTACGTTAATTTCTTGGAAATCGTAAAAATGAAAATTTTTTTCGCGTCCGTTATCTAACTTAACATTACCAGAGGCTATGAATTTTTAAAGAATTAAAATTCTTACTTGATTTAATCAGATAAAACATTGTAGGTAATAATGAGAGTTATTAGAAACGGTTTAGAAATTCTGGTATGCAAAAAAAGTGCTGTAACGATTATTGCAATTATTGTTCATTCTATTGCAGATTATCTCTGAGATATCTAGTTTGATAGTCGGCCGCGTAAATATGGAAATAAACAAAATTTAACAATGGTTGTAAAATTAATTTTATTTCATGCTGGAAGTAATAAATATACTTGGAACTGTAAAACAATGCCTGAAGTATAATGTTCTGATTTTTATGAATTATGCAAGTTTTCTTGTCTTTTAGAATGGTACGTAATTTTTTATCATACAAGAGTGTATTTTAACATTATTTCTTCTTCATTAGTTCACTCTTTATATAATAGTAAAACAATGAATAAATCGTGCATCACGCTCAATAAAAATAATCGTATCTGCAGCAGCATAAATTATGCGTTGTAGATAAAAACTCGTTTACAAAGCTTAATGATGCAAAAAAAGTAACAAGGAAACTTCTCATGTTTATACTCACGCAGTCAATTAACGTATTTCAACGGGTTTACAGTTTTGAATTTAGAAACGAGTGGATTCTTACGGATATGTGGAGAGATGCGTATGGCTTAATTACTTACAACGAATGTATGATTGTTTTTACACGTGATGATTGTTTTAAGTAACAGGCTGTGTTTTTTCAAGACAATTAACTCATTTTTTTATTGGATTCAATATTACGGTACCTCTAAAAATATTTTTCGAAACACAGTGTCCTACTTAACAGATGAAAATACCATATATATATACATATAATGCATTCATGTAAAAAATATAATATTAACAATATATATATTATATATAAAATATGTACAATAATTAATAATGTTTTAACATAAGCTCTTAAGCTGTTTTTTGTTACAAAAGAAATATATCTGACGCATCTGAAAGAAGAATTGAATTAGTACACTCCATCAGTCAATAGAGCGAGAGCGAGAAAAAGACAGACAGATATAGTAAAGGAGATTACGGAGACGCCTCGAAAACAAACACAGTTTCGTGAATGAATCCAGGGCAGCAGACCGCGCACATATGCACGCACGCGCTCGCTCGCTGATAAAAGCTGTCCAGTCATGCGGCTGCTCGCTTTTTGCAACTGAAAAGAGAGAGAGGCGGGCGCAGATAAATGAGAAGAAGGTACATACAGCAATAACATAACAGAGAGCCAGAGAAAGACACAACGTGTATACGAGGCGAACGCCGCCGTCGAGAGCGATAACTGGCCGCTGATTGTTCGACGCCGTGGCGCCTCGCAAATAATTGACTGCGACTTTCGGAAGCTGCGCGCTCGTTTAATATAGATCTCTGTATATATATATGTACACATGCGACGCTCGTCATCAGAGAGAAAGAGAGAGGTAGAGAGCAAAAAAGAAAGAGAGATAATACGCATGTTTGTTTATGTGTGTTGATTCATTTTTTGTTTTCTCCTACCTTCTCGAGCGCCCCCTCGATATTTAACCCAAGAAAGTCTCGTATCAGTTCTAACTCCCTGTAATAGTCTGGTGTGTATAGTGGTTTGAGCTGTGAAACAAGTGCGTCTATTAGTCATCGTGGCATTAGGTAAATGAGTATGATTATTGTTTGCGCAGGTGCTCGGTACACATACGCGCATTTACTTTTTACACGTTATACAAAAATAAAGAGAAAAAAAAAAGTGGCCAAAGGTCAAGTGGCCAATTATAATAAATGTCATATACTTATATCCAAAAGGTAGATGCTATAATATATAAAATATAATATGCTTAAAATTAATATTAAAGAATTTTGAAGGTTTGAATTTGGAAAGAATTTTGAAAAAAAAAAGAATCCCTGCCATACTCAATTACACACTTCCACGTTTAATTTCTCAAGCTTCCGGTAGGCCGATTGTCCACCCGATATTACGAAACGAGAGTGCAATATATTTAATGCAGATCTGGTCGTAAAACCGAGCAATAACTCGACTAAAATCAACCACGAGAAAAGTGAAAAAGCCCACGCCGCTGGTAACTGTGTGCGCTCTGTCACAAAGTGTACATGTATGATTCTCTCTTCCTTCCGACGTACGTACCTAAAAACCTACAGTCATCTACATGAAAAAATATCATTAATACACACATACCGCTTGATAGCCTAAGTCGACGCAATTCGACACTCGAATTCGCGTCACGCTACTACACGTGTGACGCATCGCCGTTCTCCCGTATCAACGGTCATTGTTTTCCGCGCGTAAAATTTCAACGCGCGCCTGAGATCGATGCTGAGGCTGTCTTTCGAATCGCCAAGCTCGGCGTTTCCCCGTTTCGCGCGTGCGATATATTTTATTTCGTTATTTTTAGATCGATGACGTCGTTGGTGTCGCGAAAGTGAGTTGGGTTGCCGAAAATTGCTAGATCGTGCGAATAATTTAAGAGCGTCGAATTTTTTCGTGAATTAGCGCGGTCGAGAGAATTAGGAAAAAGTGTGCTAATTATTTTTCATTGATAACACATATAATTCTAATGTTTAATTTACGAAATAATTACATTAACAGATGGTAAATGATCATGAAGCACATATCATATTATCGAGTAATGATTTTAAGCTTGATGTCACTTCACCTAAACCAACCCCAATCTCTCTCGTATCTTTTTCTGAACGTCACAACCGCTTCAATTTTCTTTCCGCAACTGCGCAGCGCGCGGCGCATTGTGTTCCGCACACACCGCGGCGTCATTTTCCCGATAACGAGATCGCAATTGAGTTCGCGGAACTCAACACGCGAGCAGCCGCGCAATAGACGTCGTTGTTTATTGGCCGATGCGTGCGGCGAAGATGTGCGTTTTATTGGATTCCGTGCATGCGGGGGACGTGTGCTTGTGTGTCTGTGCTGAGAATTACGTGCTGATTGCTAATTCTACAGTGCCGTTTGGTGACTAGGTCTTTTTTAGTATTTCGACGGCGTGAATAGAGAAGAATTCGTTGGATGAAAAGTATTATCGTACGCGGATTTAAATTATAAAAGGCCGAATGTATTTTTTAATAATAGCCTTTACATAGTCGCCATATATGTGTGCGATAGGATATTATCCAATTTTGAACGGATTAATCGAAGATACTCTGCATACATGCTGAGCTTCGCTAGTATAGTGTCGATTCGAAAATAACAACGCGATAGCGGTTTATTAAGCGGCATCGCACAATCGATATGTGTATAAATGCTTAATTGGAATGTCAAACTTTAAACCAATTCATCAACGACTTCTTCTCTTACATTGT
>JAPYZO010019277.1:0-13496 GCA_030522905.1 Torymus flavipes | reverse complement strand
ATAGACATTCTAAAATTATGTCGGTAAGCACATTACCTCTTTTTTATGCATATTTCAGCTTGAATTATATAATAAATTCAACTTTTGGTTATGAAAGCCGTGTATTATTGGAAGGCTCTGGTATTTTCATTTGTGAATTCTGCGAGAATGATAGAAAGGTGTCCTATTTTGGTCGGACGATTTTTGATCTATTAAAAAATACTTAATTTTTCCCGGATCGGTAAAATTTTTATAAATTTTATGTTTAAAAACAATTGTCACATATTCTTATTTGTTATTATAAAAATTTACGAAATATATGTTTGATTTAAAATTCTTTTTTTTTTAATCTGGTTATTATAGTTTTTCTTTAAAGGTCCCATTTTGTAGACTTACACTATTTTGCAGGAACATTTTTTAAGAAATTGAACTCAAGTCATTAGTAAAAATCCCTTGTATTATATATTACTATTATTACTATTATTATTATTATTATTATTATTATTATTATTTTAAAATTTATTGAGAAGACATTAATTGTGGGTTAAACAACTAAAAAATGATAGCCATCAATTCGAAAAAATAGATTTAAATTGTTACTTGGGAAATACAATAAAATTCCGTTTATTCATTGCAATGAAGACAAATTTAAATATATATTTTTTTAACGATGAGTTGATAAACTGCGTTTATAACCTTATGTAGGATAGAATTCACTGTTGAAGACACACACATATTCAAAGAGGAAATTCATGCAAAGAAAAAAATAATTTTTTTTAAATTTTATCACGTTTGAAAAGTTTGTCAAAAACTCAGGATTATTGAAGTAATAACATTTTGCAAGGTGACAGTTAAATTTTGTAGAGAAATATTGCATATTTTTCCTCATATGTATATGAGCAAATCCACAATATCTTTAACTATTGCAAGTGGTTTTTTTTAAGTAATTTCCTGCTGTTATTAGCTTGCCATGCGAAGCACAGAAACTAGACTGGATGTGAAATCTTCAATGTAAACTAGAACACAAGTCCTGAAATCGATATGAGTGTGCAACGCAGACCGCAGCTGATGGTGATGTTCTAAACTGTCTAGAAAGGTATATACCATTTTGAAAGAGTCAGCAATTTACAACGTCAAAGTGTAACGAAATAAAAAATTATTTGATGTGATTTTATATATAAATTTATATAATAATTAATATTAATTTAGCGTTTAGATTTATTGTTTTATAGTATCAAATAATTTTATAAAAAAGATTTATATAAAATTTCCATTACTAAATAACTTCAATGGTTGTAAAAAATTATTTCATTGCATAATCTCCCACGATGCAAACTTCAGACCCATCATTTTAAAAAGGGTTCCTTTTTAGACAGTTTTGTACATCCCCAAGCTGCGCCCTGAGTTGTCAGATGTCAAAGCAAAACAAACATCACAGCGACGTGTTTTGAAACTTATTCTCTGAATCAATATACTTTACATCTGACGTACGTTTAGCAAGAGCCTTTCTAATTTACATTGAAGATCCAGTCTAGTATCAGTGCTTCGCAGGGCTAGATAATAGTAGCAATAAATTACTTGAAAAAAATCACTAGCAATAGTTAAAAGTATTGTGGATTTGCCGATATAGTCAAAATGGATTTAGAGTACACTAAGCATTTTGTTTCATCAATATTTTTTGCAAATCTTTTTAGTTACTATTACACAAATTAATATTAGAAAATTTTATCTAAAAAAACAAAATTTATATTGGAAAAGTTTTACCGTTCCGAACATTAGTGAACAGTACATAGTTGCTGTTTGTTTAATGTTTTAAATTTAATATTGTATTACATAGAGTAAATTAGAGTGACTAACAGGATACTTCTTATCATTGCAACTTATTTAACTTGTCAAAATAAATGACAAATTCTCAATTAGTCTTGATAAAACTCCACTGTGTTGTTAAAACTGGCTTTATTCAGCATTCAACAATAAAAAGTACGTGCAATACCCTTTTATCAGTATGGAATCACGTATTCACAGCTTAAAATAATCAAATAATATTCCTTCATTAGTATTTGTAACATTACGCTGCACTTTGTCGCATTTTCTTTCCTTTAGCATTTAATTATGAAAATAATGAGCATTACTCTTTTATTAGCACTAAATCACGTATTTGTATCCATGGGGACCTCGGACGATTACAAATTGGAACTTCTACAAGTGGTAAGTTACATTTTTTTGGCCAATAATAATTTATCTTTGAATTAGAAAAAATGTATTTTTACTCAGTTATTTAGACATGGAGATCGAACACCCAGCGAGTCGGAAGAGTACAAAACAGATCCGTACACTGATCTTTTTAAAAAACTGGGATATGGTCAGCTGACAGCAGTAAGTATGAATTACTTTTCAATGTTTCTTCAACACAGTGAGAGGAATTTAGTTTCTAATACTTTATTCTATAGTCTGCTAAGAGTTCGGGTTTACGTTCTTTGTTAAACGCTGTGCAAATTAATTGACTTCGTGTGATTCTGAATAAAAATTCTTTAAATTGATAATTGCCTTTTAATTGTCTACTGTGGATCATCAGAAAGGAATGAAGCGAGTGTACGACACCGGCCAATTTATAAGAAATCGTTATGATGGTTTTCTGAGCAATTACACATCTGATGAAGTCTACGCGTTCAGCTCAGACTACGATCGAACGAAGATGTCTTTGCAGTTGATGTTGGCGGCCCTGTACCCCCCGTCGAAACATATAGTTTGGAGCGACGATATTTATTGGACTCCGATACCCGTACATTCCGAACATCTCGAATCTAATATATTGAATGGGTTTGAAGTATGTCCAAAGTGAGTGTAAATTTTAATACGTATATATACATTTGTTAAATAAATTAACACGCAAAAAAATGTTTAATATAAAATAAAAACCCGAAAAAATTATTACAATTGTCATTAAAACGTTAACTACAATTAAATACTTTTCAGTTTAAAATCTGTAAGTGTAATTACAGGTATGAAAAACTGTTAAACAAAGCTCTAGATTCACCTGAAGTCCACCAGAAACTAGAAAGATATAAGGACTTCTTCCAATATGCTAAAAATCAAACTGGGATTCCCGAATCTAACCTTTCCAGTATACGAAACTTGTATTCAAATGTTCACGCTGCCGTAAGCAATATCTTATTTACTCCGTCAATTACAACTTGTATCTAATAATTGATGTTCCTCTTCAGGTGACTATGGGATTACCACTGCCTGACTGGTGCACACAAGAAGACTACCAAAAGCTTGTAGATATCGCGGGCATAGCCGTAGATCCAGGCGTTCACACGGACTTTATGAAGAGGATGACGATTGGACCGATGTTGGAACAGTTTATCAAAAACATTCAAGACAGCGAAAAGCAACTCAACAAAAGAAAGATTTATCTATATAGTGGCCACGACTTAAATATTGCCTATTTTGAAAAAGGATTCAATTTGACCAATGTTCCAGAGGTGCCTGACTTTGGAACTGCGTTGATAATTGAGAAGCTGAAAGGACCAGATAATCGTGCTTACATACGCGTAAGTATCAGTGACAAACAATATACGAATAAGAGATTTTAATTAATGTATTAAATTAATTTATGTGAGGACTCTATTTTGTAGATGCTATTATACGCGGGCGTTATAAACAAGTTTATTCCGCTGAGATTGGAGAACTGCACCAATATGTGTCCACTGTCAACTTTTTTGAAAATTGCCAAGCCGTTACTTCCAAATGCTGAAGTTAGAAAATGCTTTCCAGCTGTGACTTGTCGCAAAAAAAATTGAAAACAAAGATATGCTGTATATTAAATTCACTTGAGTGATGATGGGCTTAAACAGGGACCAAGAATACTATCAATAATGTGAACTGGGCTAATTCGCGGATTTTTCTGTTATCAAACATTTGTTACCCCTTTGATTTGGTTTTGGGCTATTTTTCTACTAAAGTCATTAGCACTAAAACGAATAACAAAAGAGAATTTTTATGTGCAGATATTTTGATATTGACTCCACTATTGTTTAGCTATACATGTAATAGATTAATAAATTTAGTTTATAAGATGTTTATTTATGTATTATTTATCTTATTTAATTATTAATCCATTAAACATTTTACCAACTCTTTTTAAATTCTTTTTTTCTGGTATCATCTTATATTGTCTTTACATACGATTTTTTTTAAATAGATGAAAATATATTTTCTTTAGATTTTTAATCTATCAAACCAAAGTTAATATAGTCAATAACCATATGTTAGTATCTGATCTTAAATGGAAAAATACGATTTTGTGTTGTCTGATTTGGCACAGTTCATTACTTTTTTCGTAGATCTAGTTTAAAGAATACCCTTTGTACAGTTTATATCATACGTAGATATTTGTAATACACAATAATGCCTTATGACATTTTTTTGGAGTTGAACTTTATTAGTTATCATAAAATGATAATTTCATGCGATAACAGTATCTTCACTGTGAGCTGTACATAAATTTCAAAGATACTTTTGCAGGCGCAAGGTGTGCTTACTATTCGGAATTGAATTTCCGGTAAATAAAATATTTCTTATTACAGCAACAAATATAACTTCCTAAAATAACACAAATAAATTTTTTCATTAATTTTTATAAGTCCGCTATTTGGTCACATTTTCCTTTCATTAGCATTTAATTATGAAAATTACGTGCATTACTCTTTATTCAATATTATCTAAATAAATCTTTTTCTACTCTAATAGTTATTTAGACATGGAGATAGAACACCTACGGAATCGGAAAAGTACGAAAAAGATCCGTATGCTGAGATCTTCAAAAAACTGGGATATGGAGAGTTGACGCCAGTAAGTAGTAAAATGTTTTCTACGACTCAGAAATTTATTTATAAAATATTCGATTTTATTTTCCATACTAGATAGGGAAAAAGCGAATGTATAATACTGGGCTTTTCGTAAGAAACCGTTATAGAGATTTCCTGGGCGATTACAAACCCAATGAGCTATATGCATTCAGCTCAGACTACGATCGAACAAAGATGTCTTTGCAGTTGATATTGACTGCCTTGTATCCAACGTCGAATAAAACAGCTTGGAACAATGACGTTCACTGGACTCCGATTCCCAATTTTTATAAACCTCATGATTCTAATATCTTGACTTCACATGAAGCATGTCCAAAGTGAGTATGAATTTAAATGTACGATTTTTAATTAATTATCAAGTAACACAGGATTTAATTTAAAATAAGACGTTCGAATGAATGATTAAAAGTACAATTGAAACAAATTTTAAACTGAAGTTAAAAATATCAGTTGCTCTGTTCGTTAGAATAATTAATTTAATCATTTTTAGTTTAATGTTTATAATTGTTGTAACAGATTTCTTAAAGTACTTAAAATAACTGAAAAGTTACCAAAAATACAAAAAAAAATGGACAAATTTCAGAATTTTTTTGGATATTTAAAAAATAAAACTGGAATTCCCGATACTGAGTTTGGTAGTATACGACTCTTATTCAATAGTGTACACGCTGCGGTAAGCAATACCACTAATTTAGATGAAATGAGGTCAATTATAACAGGTATCTTATTAATTACAATTCCACTCTAGGTGAGGATGGGATTACCACTGCCCAATTGGTGCTCACAACAAGACTACGAAAAGCTCGTGGAAATCGTGGACATTGATATAAATGCAGCTATGCAGATGGACTTCTTGAAGAGACTCGGAATTGGACCATTGCTGGAAGAGTTTCTCCAAAATATACAAGACAGCGAGACAAAGATCAGCAAAAGAAAGATTTATTTATATAGTGGTCACGACGTAAATATTGCCTTTTTTGAAAGAGGATTCAATTTGACTAATGTTCCAAAGGTGCCTGACTTTGGGAGTGCGCTGATGATTGAGAAACTAAGAGGACCAGACAATCGTGCTTACATACGTGTACGTTACACAGTAATAATGTGAAAGTAAAAATTTTAACAAATCGTCTTATGGAAAAAATTCTATTTTGCAGATACTACTATATGAAGAGGTTATTAACAAGTTGATATCTCTGAAATTGGAGAACTGTGACAATGTATGTCCACTGTCGGATTTCCTAAAAATTTCTGAACCTCTTCTTCCAAATGCTGAAGTCAGAGAATGCTTTCCGGTTGTATCTCATCACAAAAAGATTTGAGCAATAGTAAATTATGCAACATGGGCGTAAAATTGGAAATTTTACATCCGCGTTGCATACGCTATTTTTTGCAACAGTGAGCGTAAAATTTTATACATACATAGAAGTTAGTATTTAAATCAAAATATTAGAACCCTGTCGAAGCAAATTATTTATGGAAATCGGGCGAAGTAGCAGGCCGTGGGGTGAAGGAGGGGGGGGGGGGGGGGGGGGGGGGGTGGAGTCCTCACCTACAATAAAACGCATTAATTAAAATAAATAATTAATTAAAACATGAATTGGAAAACATGAATTTATTCACGAAAATTATTAAGCGGCAATTATTTACTCTTCTGTTATGCTCTGTATATCCTTCGTATGTGTTCTAAATGTCTGGATAATGTATTATAAAGTCGATTCTACAGTTAATTGTAATATAAAATGCAAAAAAATGGTATTTTCATTTTACACCCGCAAGGTGTAAAATCAATTTCTACACTCATTGGTTAAAACTCTAGTGTTTTACTTCCCGAAATCGAGGTGTAAAATACAAATTTTATGCTCACTGTTGCTAAAGGATTTTTTTAGTATAATTCGAATGACGCTTAATCATATTTGAGAAAAGAGAACTTGCTATCTTGTGTAGATATTCCGATATTTATTTCATTATCATTACACCTGCAATAGATATATTTATTTAATCGTACGAATGTTTGATTATATATTTCGTACGAAACATACGAATGTTTGATCATATATTTTTGTTATTATTATTTTAATTATTATCCAACGTGTATTTACTAGAAAAAATAAACATTTAACAAAAGCATAATAAGATCTTGTTATTCTTTAGATTATATTTTGTTCTTCCTTTCTTTTCCCATATTATTCCTAAAGACGAGGTAAAAAAATGTTCCCTTTAAAAATAGTTTTCTGTGTACGGTATTTACCTGTTACCGCAAGAAAACATAAGTCTCATTCTACAGATGTAAAAATTACAAGTTAATTGTGTTATTCTATTCAAGCTGCTTCAATACCTGCACACTATCAATAACTCTTACCTTTTTTTTAACAAACCTGAACGCGTCCTTCAGCTAGATAAGATACCCACCCAGTGAACTAACGAAGAGTGTTGATCAAAATAATAAAGCTATATTTTAGCCCGAAGTTAATTATCTTTCAGTCTATTTCTGTGCTCTTTCTGCGTGTCACTATTCGACGAAAATGAAATTCACGACACTGCTTTGCCTTGTTATTTTTTCAAATATGATTATTTCAAATAATTTCAATGTTTTCCCACTGCTTTTACCGCGCGAAATGATTTCGAAAACGTGCAAGTAGTAAGTGATTGACAGAATTCTCAATTAATTAACGGATGTGTTTAGTTGTTCAGGCATGGAGATCGCGCGCCCTTTGAGGTGACCGTGTACGGAAATAATCCGTATACTCAGATATGGAAAGACATTGGCTATGGACAGCTGACAAAAAATAACTCATTATCTATTTCTCATGTTGTCAAACAGTATACTCTCTAAATTCGAATATGTGAAATTCACTTCAACTAAGTGAATTATATAAAATTAAATTTCCACTTTTACTAATGAGAATAGAAAGCGACGCGCCTACAAACTCAGCAGGATGCTGCGTAAGCGCTACGATCCGTTCCTGGGCGAGTACAGGAGCGGCGACGTCTACGCGTATAACGGAACTAGTGACCGCACCAAGATGTCTCTTGACTTGGCCCAACAGCTAAAACAGCCTGGAGCAGTTACATGCATTGGTCGCCCATTCCTACAGACTCTCTGCCATTGCCCCTGGATTTCATTGGATCGTTTGAAGAGTTTTTTAGAGTTAATTCTTACATTTAGATAATATAGTAGCAGTAGTCGGCATGATTTATGTTCTGATGAAAATTATAATGTGTCTCTAATTTGCAGAATACGTGGACTGCAGGTAATCGCTTTCAGTACACCTGAAATACAGATGAGGGTAGCGAAATACAAGGACTTCTACAAGTACCTCGAATCCAGTATCAAAATATCAAGCCCCAGAATAGTAACTTCCCTGTATGATAATCTTCAATTGACTGTGAGTAAATCAAACTATCGCCATAATGATTTATCTACTGTTTATTAAACACTATGTTGCTTTTTCGATCTCATATTGATTTTCATATATCTGTTATTTTGTGTTGTAACGACCTTCTCGTTTAACAATGGTACATAGTGTTTAATCACGATGACTAAGTGCATTTCATATATGTAAAAGTGCAATTTAAAGAATGATTAATAAAATTGTATTATAAATTAACTTTTCCCTTATGATAATAAATAAAAAAATATGAATAGCTTCTGTTAAAAATGCAATAAGCATAAAAATAGATATGAAGAAAATGAATTCATACACTGATTGAAAATATGTGACTTCTATTAAATTTTAACTTTTTATTGATAAGCTTACATTTTTCAGTTCACAAATAATCTTTCAACAAAAAATTTTCATTTTTGGTTTGAGCTGCAGATAGCTATGGGACTACCTTTACCCAACTGGTGTTTAGAAGAAGATTACCAGAAGCTTACGGACAACGAAGATATCTTTTATGATGAGATGACGCACACAGATTTAGCGCGAAGAGTTCTCGCAAGTCCTTAGTGGCGTTCACCAGAGCTTTCAATTTTACGAATATCCCGGATATTCCTGAGTACGGGAGCGCTATTATTGTCGAGAAATGGAAGGGGCCCGCGAACGATGCTAACATACGGGTATTTATTTTTCTTAATAATTATACATGCAAGTATCTACAATACTGTTGGTTTGTTAATCATACATATAATTTGATTGTTTTAGATGTTTTACTGGATGGGAATAACTGATAAACTGATTCCGCTTAAGCTGAAGGATTGTGATAATGAATGTCCGCTGTCGAAATTTTTGGTAGCAATGATGAAGCTTCTTCCAGACGACGAATTAAGGAAACTATGCCAGAAGTTTTAATTTTAATGAATCAATTGTCTAACACTTGCACTGGCTGTTATAGTACTGTGATACGATTATTAGCTGAATTTGCTGACGCATGAGCATGACGTTAATATCAGCGTGAGATTAGATTGCGTTTACACATGCATGAATCATATTAGCTGAACTTGCACCACTGGTTCTGCATAAAAAAATTTATTATTCTGTCGCTTAAATCGTTACCATATACTCGTTTGCAAGATAATTAAATGCATATGCATGGATCTTTGAATTTTTTATCTATTTAAATTCGTGGTCCATAAAAACGGTATTTTATCTATCGTCAGTAGAAAAAATCTTGAAATAAATATGATTATACATTTGAATAATATGTCAACTTAACTATAAATCGCTACGTACAAGTGTATTTGAATTGAATCAATTAAACGTTTATTATAAAATTTAGTCGATGGGGAATCAATACAATTATGTCTATACATTATTCTTTCTAAATGTAAATTTAATTCCGATTCTGCTTAATTAACAAAAGACTCAGCCTCTGATGAAATAAATTAAAATGTATTATAATTTATAATACCAGACAGAGGAAATTCTTCATCATCACCCAATATAAAGTAAGCTTTAATGATTTGTCTTAAATGCAGAATTTCATAGCGTGTCAGCTATTCCATTCACATTCCTTATAAATTAAAAATCTCGTTCTTATCGGACGCATATCGCGCTGACGCTCTGTCGCCTGGCACCATTGAATTAGTTGTTAGCTGACCTTCCGTTCCTTCCTCCCTCTATAAAATTTGTGATGTAAGAGAGTCAAGCCGCGCCGCTCAAGCCGCAATGATTCATTGATCCGTCGCATACATATAGTCACACATCTATACACACACTTATATATACCTGTATCTCGATGGTTCACGCGAAGAAAATAAGTCATTACGCGGAAATTTACACGCACACACACATGCCACGTTCCCACTCGAATTTCTATTATCCTCTCTAGTATCCGTCACGGTGGTACACGAGGTGACACGCACCTCCGATTTTGCACGGCCTTCTCGCGTTTTCTAATGCGGAGATCTGTTTGTTTGTCTGTTTATTTTTCATGAGAAAGTTAAAGTGGCTGAGTTGGGGGAGAGTTGAGTGTACCCAAGGAGGTGATGATTTGTGCGGGGAGCGTGAAAATTGTGTTTTGACAGTGAAAATTCGATACTTGAGTGGAGGTTAACGGGGATGTGATTCCGAAGGAATTTTTATTTTCAAACGAATATAAGAAGAATAAATGTTTTTGTATTCTGTGTTTTTTACTTTCGATGCGTAATAGCTAATTAAGTTTATTATTAATATATAAATTATTGAAAGAGTGAAAGAAAGGATGCAAATCTGTTATCTCTGGTACTACGGGACCATATCGTAATTTATTCATCCCGATCAAATAAACACATTGAATAAATGATCCAACATTGAGTATATATATAAGATAAATTAAAATGAAAAGACAAACAAAGAAATTCAATCATTTTGTTGAGATGATGAAAAGTGATTCAAGGATAAACGACTTATTTTACAGGAGAATAAAAGATATACATAATATTGATTATGTAGTAGATAGTAAGTCAAAAAAACTAAGTTCAGAATCAAATAGATGTTTAAACATTCATCATCTTGATATAAAAGAAGATTATTTTAAAATAAAAGAAGAAACTATTTCGTTTTTTCATATAAAAGATGGGAATATAATTGAAACATCAGGTTTATATATTTGCAGTCGTAATTATGGAGATAAATACGGACAATTTTTTTATTGTAAAGAACGTAAATTAAAAAAATATAATACCAAAAATGTTGCACACTACAAGTTTAATATTGATGGATTAAGGATTTTAAAAGCAAACTATCTTAATCTAAATTTAGAATTAGCAGCAAACTTTTTATACTCTGACATTAATAAAAATGGATATAAAGAAGTCAAGGACAAAAGACGTTTTCAATTTATTAAATCATTAAACAACGAAGCTAATAGTTTTTTAATTTTTCCCAATGTATATCGTGGGGAAAAAAATGAACATAAAAAGGAATCTGCCTTTTTAAAATATTCCATGACTGGAATTACTCTTTATGCATGGGCAGTTCATCCTTCCTTGAATATAAAATTTATGGAAGACATAGATAATACAGAAAAAAATAAAGCAACTAAAGATTTATCAGAAAGTAGTTTCATATTGATGGATTTTGAAAAGAAAACAGGTGTAAAATATCTATCAACAATTTTAGATCTAGATGAGAAAGACGTTGAGATGCTGGAGAAATTAAAAAAAGATGTCATCAGTCATCTTTTTGAAATATATTATGTTGACCCTGATATTCATAAGGTGAGAATGTTTTTTCATTTTCCAGTAAACGACGTGACAGCCACATTACATGTGCATATTCATGTAAATCAAGGTGATGCAATGCTAAATTATATGAAGTCATATTTACTAGATGATATTATCTCTCATTTAAAACATGGAAAATCTATGTTATCTTTGCACGCAGAACTTAATGAAGGAAACTATTATACAACTGATAAGCTCAACAAGGAATCGGTAATTTATCCTTTTAAATTAGGATCTGTGGCAAATCCATACATACTAAAGCCATCGCTATTACCGATACGCAATAAAGCACTGTAAACTGAGAGAGACCGCGTGAATATTTTTTTATCAAGATGTATGCCCCAGCGCCATCCAGTAGGACATAAGGCTTAAAGCGGACAAATTTCTGCCCCGGCCCACCATTGAGGGAGAGTCGACTATGACCATCATGACCATTTATACTATTCTTTAAATCAAAATATTCTAATAGCAGGAACCTTTAATATTGCCAGATTAATATGTCCCCTCTTGTTTCTTCTTGTTCTTCTACATCTGTACTTTTTCAACGGTAACTCAGAGCTGTGTGAAGGGCCGAACATTTCGTCGGCTTCATTCAAAGCGCTAAGTTTTCAATTTCTGAATTTAAATTGACAAGACATTTGAAGGTCATATATCGAATCACCTAAATCTAAAAAATTATCGGAAAATTGAAATTATTAGAAATTCTAAAGGTCAACAATCGAAAGTGCGCTATCAAAAATACATTTCCAAGAATATCTTTATCGTTCATTAATTATGGCATCGTTGAATTTCATGTTTAATTTAAGGGTTAAATAGTATATTGTATACCAAGGGCTGAAAGTAGGCTTTTTAAGACTCAGTCTCAGTGTGGAGTTTGCAGTACGAGTCGAAGGTGAACTCGAGCTGAGAACGAGTACTGCAAATACACCAGTTTAAGGATGTTCTCTTGAAAATCAATATTGTCTAACTTTTTCTGTGAATCGGTATGTAAGCTAATGAAGTTACACTTTATTCATTTATGCAATAATAAATAATTGGTTAACATGGGAGGCATAGGCCGAGCATTAATCCGATACTAATTTCAAAGATATAACTATTCGAAAGAAAACTCCTATGCTATTTGTATATTTATATAGTGTTAGTGCGTGAGCTCATTAGCTTTTAAACATCATTTTAATACCGTTGTTTTTACAACGAAATTTTTAAACTATTTTTTAGAATACATAGGTACTAAGTATTGAAGACTTTCATCATAGCTTATAGTTGCAAATTGCAATTTTCATAATGTCAATCAAAGTTGAGCAGCACTGCCACTTGCTTTTTAGGCAAATGTAATTTTATGGGGGATCAAGCTTAATTTCTTCGTCTTCACGTAGTTTTAGAGCAGCGGGTGGAAAAGTTGCATTTGTCTAGGGTAACTGTAAGGGTTAGCATAACCTCACTGATGTTTAATCGCATAGAACACGGCATTCAATGATGATTTTTTTGAGCATTAAATGTATTATAATAATTAAAACATACATCTTGATCCATTAAAATATACGTTTGCTATCAAGGTTGATCATATAACTTCAAGTATCGATACGAAATTTAGGTTGCGATAATGTATGCAGCAATTATTGACATCTCATAAGAACACAGCTTTTAGTTATTGCAATGTATAATAATACTTTAAGGCATTTGTGAAGTTGAACTTTATCAGTTCATCATAAAATGATATCTTAATGCGATAACCGTATCTTCATTGTAAGGTGTACATCAATTTCAAAACTATACTTTTGCAAGCGCTAGGTGAGCTCACTATTCGGAATTCATTTTCCGATAAATAAAATACTTCTTATTGCAGCAACAAATATAACTTCCTAAAATAACACAAATAAATTTTTTCATTAATTTTGATAAGTCCGCTATTTGGTCACATTTTCCTTTCATTAGCATTTAATTATGAAAATTACGTGCATTACTCTTTTATTAGTATTAAATTACGTACCCGCATC
>JAPYZO010019241.1:0-11266 GCA_030522905.1 Torymus flavipes | reverse complement strand
TTTAATAAATAAATACTTGGTAAGAATCTATACGAAATAGCGGAAGAAACGCTTTATTCTCATCTAATAGAATAGAAGTAGAATAACGTGATCATATTTGCATATTTAGTTTAGTTAGTAATTTGATCTTACATGAGAGAGAGTATTTAAAAGGGTGTCGAATCCACAACAGCTGCTTACATTGCATATTTCGTTATTTTAATTCCGTTTCACTTACATTTTATTCAGGATAAGTTAGAGAACAGTCGATGGTATTTCAAGAAAAACTAGCTATTTACTGTACAACTATAATATCGTCTTATTTCCACCAGAGAAATTTATAACAGTGAAATAATACCTACCTTACATTGACATTTTATTTATTAAACAGGTGTATAGCGAATTAGGTATTATTGACAGATTCGATTATTATACAGAAATTTTGAGTGAAAATGTGAGAAAATCATTCCACGTTGACATATTTTATTGATATTACAATACGTCAAATACATTTTAAAAATTTGTTAACGGTTGTAAAGGTTATGCGGTACAAGCAATAAATTTAAATGAACAATGAATTGCTGGAAATTATATGTAAAAGCGACAATCCATTTTAGCATTTGCTGCGAATATATTGCTGACATCGATATTTTTAAAGCATGTATTTTAACATGACATTGTTACATATTCGAAAGCCCACGCCGAATTGTCATCTCGCCAATATCTGCATCAAAAACTATTTTATGAAATATCAGCATAAAACAAAAATATCGACTTTTAGTTTTGGCTTTGAATTATAGGTGACAAGTTAAATAAAAAGTGGCATGGGTCATTGAAAGGAAAATTTCCAATACCTTATCCAAAATTCATAGGTAAAAAAGTAAAACTATCTGCATCATGTATATAAAGAAATCGAACAATTTATATCCTTTGGGTTTTTTTTTAAACATCAGAAGTTATTATTAAATATTTGAGCTTTAAAATAAACGAAATCTTGCACAAATCTAAATGTACACATTTTTGCTATTAGTGTTCATTTCGATTATTTTGATCTTCAATTTTAAACTGGGATAACGTGACTTTTTAAATTTAGAAGCACGAAGGTGGTTCCACGTTATAACTATCATAAAAACCATCATAACGGTGTCGCACAGTTTCAAAAAATATAAAAAAAAAAAAAAAAAAAAAAAAAAAAACAAAAAAAAAAAAGAATGGAAAAGAAAAAAAAAAAAAAAAAAAAAAAAAAAAATTATTCGGCTTTTTTTTTAAACGAATTTCCTTATACAGTGATCTCAAATTTAATGCAGCCGTGCATCACCGAGAGCTAAAAATTTTCGCGAAACACGGAAAGCCACATTTAAATCGTAAAAATGCTTTTCAGCTATTCCATTTAGCGCGTGTCCTCCGTGCTCTCTAACGACGCATTCAGCGACGCGGCCACGTACTCACCTCTCGCTTGTCGAAATTCGTCCGGGGACGAACATTTTCGTGCACTTCCGTAAGAGAGCACGAGCGTGAAAGCTCAAAATTGCAGAGAGCGACGGAAAAAAGAGAAAGAGAGGAGTCATCGTCACAGAGTTGACGTCAAAGCAACAGTGTGCATGTGCACGCTTACATACGCACATGCGCGCCGAAGGAGGTCTCGTGCGTCGTCGTCATCGTCGCCTCTTCAAGCGCCGAGCGCGCGAACACGAGGGCCCTGTAAACTCCACGCCCACTTAGACGACGACATGCGGCCCGAAAGAAGGAATCTGAACACACCTGTCGCTTACGCGTGGCTACGCACGCGAACATCATGCACGCACACCAGAAAGAGAAAAATCGAAGAAAAGAGAGGGATCGCGAGCACGAAAGGGCTAAGGACTTTTCGAACGTTGCCAAATTAGCAATTTGTGAAAGTCAACAGCGGGCGCGAGAAAAAAATTCATTACTTTTTCATTGACATGCGCGGGTAATCAATATCGCGTGCGCGCGCGCCTCAAGTCGAGGAACGTGACTCAAGTTGACTCTTCGTGTAATTGTGTATACGTATATATATATGAGCCGCTGTTATTTATGTATCAATGATGTTGTATTTTCATGTATTTTCAATTAATTAAGCATCCGATTATATAAACAGGATTGAGAAGACTTATCAATATGTAAAATAAATTGCTTGTTTAAAACACATGCATTATTATTAATTTGAGAGGGTTTTATTTATACATGGATTATGCTCAATACTTTATTCATTTTAAATCTTTTTGATTGAAATTAAATTAAGTTGATTCCAGTTTAATTACACTGCTCGAAACAGGTACATTTATTAATAAGACATAAATTGTTTGACTTAAATGAGAAAATACTGGACATTTCTTTGAACCATTGATGATAGAATTTTTCCAATATTATTCCACGATTTTGTACACGAAAGATTGGTTAAGATAAGCCTTAGATTATGTAACATGAGGACGTTTTAACAAGCATACTGCAATGGTCTCATGACACAGCGATGCAGTGTTTGTCTGATAAGCAAAAGGATTTTCTCGTCAATTTCTACCAGCGATGCAGTGTTTGTCTGATAAGCAAAAGGATTTTCTCGTCAATTTCTACACGTAACCGTATTTTCATTTTTAACAAATTATTAGGGTAAGCAATATAGGATTCATATATATTTCAATAATCTGTTACAATTGGATGCTTTCCATTATAGAATCACATTGGCAAGAAAACAAGTATGAATATTTTAAGTATAATACACTTCTAGTATTTTACAATTTTTACAACTAAAATTACATCAGGCAATAATGTCAGCAAAAATATCTTTCCTTTGCACAGTGTTTACCTATATAGAGACCGAGTGTGTCACAGCTCCTATAAAAGCTATACGTCTCGCCTCACTACAAATACCTAAAAATCAATTATCTAGTCTACTTTTTTAATAAACGTTTGTTACTTTATACAACTATTATTATAAATTTCTCCAATACGTAAATCTACTTCAAATTTCTCAAACACACAAAAATAAAAGGATTAGAGTATCAGCTGACATAAAAATCTGAAACTCGTTCCGCTTGGAATGTAAATTTTATCATTGCTGTGGAAGTGCAGCTGGGTTTATGCAAAAAGTGGCATTTCAAGACAAGTAGAGCATGCAGGCACGACCGCTTGCCTGCGCCCGTGTCCACTCGATAAAGGTATAACCCTCGAGCGTCATCGAGCGCCTCGCGTCGGCAGAGCGCGCTATATGCCGAGCGAACCTTGAGCCTACAAACCGAGTCGCCCGCCCTCGCCCTCCTCTACCCGGTATATTAGCCGCTGAATAGCATCGGACTCTCGGCTAATTCACTCTCTCTCCCGCGAGATTGTTGCCTTTCGCCGACGAAATTGTTCCCCAACGGAAACCCCGAGCTATCCTTCTCCTCGTCGCGCAGGTAAACAACGACGCGTCGATCGCTCGATAACTCGTTATCCGCGTACATACACGCGCTTATGAAGTTTCCGCGGGAAAATGCTCGTTACGTCGCACAATACCTCCCGTCAACGGGAGCAATCTGTTTACAGCGTCATGCGCCTGACTAGAGGAACTTTATATATATTATCTAGAAGGTGAGTGTGTTGAGGGGTCGAAAGACCTTAAAGCGGAGGGAGTAGATGTTTGAATTGCAAAATTATCTCTCATGGGGAATGAAATCAAAGGCAATAAACGCCTGGTTGGGCGCACTCGCGGCTCCGATATTTTACGGTCTGCGGAGACTGGTGACGTCGCGGATGCATCCGAGTACACATACGGGAGGGAGAAGAAGAGGCGGAAAAGAGAAAATGGAAAGAGGACGGTGAGCTCTCTCACGTGCTCGGCAAGCTGCGATCGAGAGATATATAAGAAGACTTCGCCACCACCTTTATGTATATGTGGAGAGGACGCTAGAGATGAGAGATAGGCCGGGAGACACGCGCCGGCTGCTGCGCTCCTTCGCTACGTCCGCGCCTCGACGATAAAAATAAGAAATTGATGGTTTAATATAAAGTTTTACAGCCGATGCGCTAACTCATCCTCACTGACGCCCTTGCGATTGGTTTTCAGCCGGCGATTCCGTTTGTTTTCTTTCCCTCGCACCGTATGGACTTGCAGATTCCGTCGGTATTATTTATAAGGTGGCGCTATGATAAATCCCGGAAACGTGGCTGAGTTTTCAAGTGGAATTATCAAGTTTTCATTGCACTTTGCAGAAATGAAGTAAGTTTGAAATATGTGTTAAGAGGATGCCGGATACTGACGCAGTTCCTACATTACTGATATAACATTTTTAATTATTTCTATGGAATACAAAACAGCCAGTTTATCTTTACTTTCTTTTGATGAATATAACCTCCAGAAACGACAATTTTTCTTTTATTGAGATTATATAATTTTTAAAAAGTCATGTATTCTCCAGTGCAGTTTTTGAGCTAACTTCAAATAAGTCGGTAAAATAGATTATCAAATATGAATGGTTTTTTTTTATTGCTACCCCTTATATTAAAAACTATCATTTTGTACTTGAAATGTAATGAGATCGTGCCACATTAGACAAACGATAAAGAGGTGAAAAAAACGTTCTGTAATTTATTCCGAGTTTTATCAATTATTATTGAAGTGTACAATAACAGAACGACATTTTACAAAAGTATATTCCTTAATTCTTTCTGAATTTCTTAAATTTGCTATCCCTCATAAATTATCATTCATAAATTTATAGCAGCAGGATTTTGCAATCAGAACCAACGTTTCCCGAACTAGAAATGACATATAATTTATTTACGACCTCCATGAGACTATATACCACCACGTCCGTCAGCCCCAGCCACCTCGCTGCCAGCCATGCATCTTAAAAGCGCATCCTTCAGGCCAGGAACTCGCGTTCGTCTAATTCCCGGGTTCGCCCACCTCCTCCCACATCTCGCGCGCTCCCATCCGTCCGTATAATTTATCGGACCTCGTGCGCGCGCGCGCGAATTCTCGACGCATTCTCCGCGTGCATCGGGAGCACCTACATATACCTATACACATGCA
Source organism: Torymus flavipes (assembly GCA_030522905.1). Taxonomy (NCBI): domain Eukaryota; kingdom Metazoa; phylum Arthropoda; class Insecta; order Hymenoptera; family Torymidae; genus Torymus; species Torymus flavipes. Next base: position 6,255 of record JAPYZO010019241.1, on the reverse strand, counting down.
GGCGCTGCAGCGGGGCCAACCCCGTGGCGTAATAAATTGTCGCGCGGCCGCTAAATGCAGGTATTACGCCCGGGGAAAAGGCTGACGCGGGCCCTGATCCCGCGCCGAGCGACTTATTGCCTCTCGCGCCTTTATCCCCCTCCCTCCTCTTTCACCCTCGTATATATACGCTGGCTAGCAGAATGTGTTTACCCGCGCGCGACGAAAGAGCTCGTACGTGCGCGTGCAGGGATCAGCAGCTGCCAGGATAGAGTCGCGCGCGATCTTATTTCTCTTCAGTGGAGGGAATCTCGTTTGTCGGATTACGTCGCGCTGGTACCACTGCTCGCGTAGCCGTGCGTCAATATTGGACGAGAAGTTGGGGGAACAGGGGGTGAGAGAGATTCGGGCGAGGCGGCGATGGGGCGCGAGAGACGAGCATCAAGAGGCGATTACGGCCAGAGTGGGGGCACAGAGAGGATTGAAAGAGTATATGAGGAAGGATATTATTACGGGAGCTATCGAGTGTGCTAAAGTAGTTGAATAATATTTTCAAGATCCCGAAGATGACCAATATAGGAATATTGACAAATTTTTTATTTTTTTGATGCGAATAATTTTAGCTCACCCATTGTCGATGGTGAACTCGAAAAGCCTAAAACTAAAGTCAGTTCAGAATAATAAATCGAAAAACTAAAATTATTGTTTTACTCTAAACTCTGAGAGAAAAAGATGTCATTAAAATAGTTTTTACAACTGATGATGTTTTCCACACCAGCGTAGCAAGTACGTAAACATCAGTCTACGACCACGTTTTAAACAATATTTTTAATTAAGCGTAAAGTGCGAGGGAATGAAATAAATTAATTTACTTTATACATAACTTTTCACTTTACACATGCCGTGCAATTAACTTTACGAACTCAAAATTGAACTTTAATGCGCACGAACTTTATGCACAAAATTACACAAATTACTATCAACTTTATCTTAAATTTTAGTATACTATACTAATTTTTTGCATAATGCAACATTGTCCCCCCACTAATAAAGAAAGTTGTAACTTTTAGTAGAATTTTCTCCGTGCATGAGAGTAATATTCAAAATAACGAGTAATTGAGTAAATAAAAATACCACAAAATTGAACTTACTCAAAATTACTTTTACTCGATAAAGTATCAAAAATCATAAAATTTATTATACTAGTAGTAGAGTCTACAGTTAGGTCAGACACGCCTAAGGGCATGTTACTTACTTACAATAAATAAGATTATTTTAAATATTACATGTTTTGTTTGTTAATAAAATGTATTTTTGTTTAAATAGAATAAAATAAAAAACATTTTGCCGAAAGTCATTAATTAAAAAGCTACTCGGTTTAAATTTTTACTTTCTTAATTGGTCATTGATTTTATTTAAAATTCATATTTATGAATGAACCTGCATTAATAAAGTAACCTGTATTAATAAAAATAAATAAATTAAGTAATGAAATTTAACAACAAATAATTAAGTATTAGAAAAAGTTAATTAAAGAACAAGATATAAGTACTTGTTGCCTATTAATCATTCTGGAAAAGTGGTATATCGCATAGAATTCAATAACCTTTTAAAAAATTACAAAGATTTGTAATTATTGTTAATTTACTACTTATACATATTTGTGCTGAAAAGGATAGGTAAGGTTATCTAGCATTACCTGAACCACAACGTCACACTTGAATAATCTTTTTTGCTATAAGGTTCAGAAAAGATGTACCATTTACACAACACGCACATATATCTGTCCGTGTGTGTGCGTGCGCGTGTGTGGGTGTAGATGGGTGTGTGCTTGTATGTACATACATAAAAATTTTGATGGAACCAAATTTTAAATACATTAATATGAAGCTTATTTTAAATTATACATAATGATATTTAATTATTAATAAGCTAGTACATAAAATATGTTTTAAATAAAACTGCGGAAAAACATCCTGGTATACGTTAATCCTGAATATTTTGATTGTGTTTATTATCGCATTACTCAACACTCCCGCATTATAATAAATTGGCCCTAAAGAAACATAAAGCTGCAATGAAATAAACATGAACTAAATGATTCAACGCTTTATTTGCAGATCAAATGAATGGTGAATCATTAATAAGGTGGCACACGACGCTCGCTCTCTTTTCACCCTCTTACCGCCTAAGAAGCTCTCTCTCCTTGCGGTCGCGCGCAAGAGCCACCTTCGAGAGCTCGAAAGAGCAGTCGACGAGGATTTATGCCCAACCGTAGTCGTACGTACGGGGGAAAAGCTAAAGAAAAAGAGAGAGAAAGAGGAGAAATAAAGCGCGCAAAGGCAATGGAAGCCGTAAGAGAGACACGGTGGCGATAACGAAAAAAGTGGAATGCCAGCGAGAGGACGGGGGAGGGAGGGAGAAAGAGATAGAACGAGAGGAGATAAGGAAGCTGGAGGGTGGTGGTAGGGATAAAAAGTGGTGAGCAAGAGAAAGAGAGTAACGGGAAAGAAGGTATAAGAGTAAGAGAGAGAAAGTGAGAGAGAGAGAAGAGAGGAGCTGAGAAGGCGAAAGCGGGGCGTCGGGATTTAATTTAAAAGAGCAAGAGAAACGGACTTGCCGCGAAACTCGCGCTCGCGGAGTAGTAGCGGCGGCGGAGGAGCTTTCGAGTCAAAGCTCCTAAATAAGCCTTCACTGGGGCCTTAAAGCCCGAGCGCGAAGACGCGAAAGTCAGATGAACAAACTTTTCAGCTCGGCCGAGTCCCTGTTTCTCCTTCTCGCCGACTCTCGCACTTGCCGGACTCCTTTCTTTCCTCCTTTCTTTCTTTATATACCTTTCCTTCGCTTCCTCTCTTCTTTCTACCTGCTCAAGCGCGTGCGCGCGCGCTTTGGCTGTTTCGACGGTTCGAGATGATGTAATGTAATCTTTGACGTTTCGCGAATAATGATTCTTTACCTTTTAAGATCTTGAGATATTATTTTGCATTAAACCTTTGTATCAAATATTATTTTAAAGTTGATTAAATAAATTAAACCTACTTATATTAAATTACCTTGCTTTTCAATTTTAAATAGGTTTTCCCACACATATCAACAACTTTTAAAACTTTAAGGAGTGTTTTTCGCAAAATCAAAACCATAATTTTTTAATAAAAGTGAAATACGTGATAATTAATATTAAAGGCTAAAAATGTTTGGGGTCGATGCAAGCGCCCATTAAATGCGCTTCTTAGCGAAATACCGTCCTTAAAAATTAATATCCTTTATGAATAAAATATACAGGCACTTTTATCATAAAAGTTTTATAAAACATTTCATAATATTTTAAAGGGCAGTGTAAAAATAATTATAAAATATGAAAAATCGGAATACCCAGGCACAGATTTCGAAGTTTTTAAAGATTATTCATTTCAACATGTTAAACGCTCATGCGTTTAACTACAATTTAGTACAACCTGATATGTTGGGTTGCATACATGTGGGTGGTAGTTAAAATATCAAATGTTTTCTAATTAAGTTCCATACTTATATATTGAAAACATTAATAACTATTGAAAAAGTATGTGATAAAAACAGAAAATCTGTTTTTCTTTTATTTATATAGTTTGAAGAAAGTATAAAGAACAAAACTCTGTCGAATTTCAAAGGGTACACACAAAGAGTTTACAATACTTAGAATCCAAGATTTACAATACTTTATAATGCGAATTTCTGCCCATTACGTTTCACCTCATTTCGGCTGAAAGCTGCGTTGCTTTATTCTTTTATGGCTCTTATGAGGCGGCCGTTTGTCTTGCCCGCGAGCGAGGCCGTTTTCAGTTTTATCATAAAAGAACTGCATTACAGCGGCACATGTCTTATCAGTCTCTTCGTGAACTTCTGCCACGCCAAAAGCTGTTCTGTTAAGTCGCCAGCTGCATCGTATCCTGTATCATCCTCGACTCCTGCTGCATTGGCGCTGCTCCATTATATCGACGTCAAAGCTATTTTAATCGGATTTCCCTCGGGTAGTGGCCGTTATACTTATCTTTGACGTTCTTTTTCTACGTATATTCTATTCTTGACTCGAAACTTTTTACTTGAAAAGTCTATTTACTCTCTCAGTATATGCATACACAAGTAGAAAACGAAAACTAATTATATGAAATGGAAAAAGAGAAAAGAAACAGGAAACGCAATACCGAAATGCAATTTACAAATTAAACGAATCATGAATGTACGACAAATCAGCAGTGATACCGCACAAACGAACTACAATAGGATTTCGATTAAGAAAATGATGTAGCAAATGGCAAAGTTTCAGGAGAGCTAACGTAATTTCTCTCTTATTTAGAAAATAGAATTTTACGTTAGTTAATGCTTTTTAAAGGAATATTATTACCAAGATTACATTTTCAAAAATAATTTTACAATATATGTATGCTTTGAAATTTCAGAACAGAAAATTGAGACTTTACACGTTAACAATATGTGCGTTCTTGCGTTTATGTTTATACATATTTTACGCTCTAAATATTTTATCACCCATAATTCGTACGAAACATTAATATGTTGTAATTTAATTTTCCATTATAACTTTTCTCGCGAAGCATTGTAAATCCCGAACGCGTCAGCAGGTCGAAACAAACCGACAATTATTTCACATTATCTTGGCGAATAAATCCATAAAATTCATTGTGCACACACAGCGCCACCGTCATCCGCAACGTGATAAGAAAAAAAAATTAGCGCCGCCAGCTCTACTCTTAAAAAATAATAAATTCATAATACGCGCGCCCGGCGCAGCGTGAAAAATAACGAGGACGATGAATCAACGGGCGTATACGGCCGTATAGCGAATTTCTCGCAGCCGCGTATATATATATATATAGCGTGTAATTCCAGGAATCCTTTTCCAGGCTGTGCCTGCTGCGCCGCTGACGCTGCCGCGCTGGATATTAATGTTTCGCGACTTGCCCCGCGCGGACGAAAAATGACATCGAAAGCGGCGGTGCAAGCGCCAACGCCGGGACGAGGATCATTTATATCGCGCATTTTCGCCCTCATTGTACCGGCGCCAGGTTGGAAAAGTTCTCGAAGCTCGTTCGCGCGCGAGCGAGATTCGTGGGCTTTTTTTCTGTCGCAGATTTTTTCGCCTTATACAACGAGGTGGTTCACACTTGCTACCCCTTTTCATTTCGGATCTTATTGGGTGCGGTGTGGGAGGAAAGGCAAAAAGACTTTATGAATGCTGATATTTTTTTCATTTTTATTCATTAAAACTTTTGATTTTTACTCACTCACATTTTATATAATATCATAGGATTTATACAAATTTACGCTGACAAAGATAGCTTCTCACCTCCGAATCGTGGATTTCGCTAAAACTTCAGAATGACATTTTTTTAAATAAAAAAATTAACTTGTATTTTAGAATTTTGTCCACTGTGTTCTACAGTCAGAGATAGCCGTTTTCCGAAATATCAAGAGATATAGGTGCCTCCGGAGACCTCAAATAAGTCGATATCTAAAAGTGTCAGAATAATTATGCAAAAATAGACAGAAACTCGTTGGAAAAAGATTCAATTTAAACTTTGATTCATTTAAAAATATTAATTCCTCAGAAAGTTCCTCAGAAGAAAATGAAATCGCTGATAAAATCATGAAAAAAGGGTAAATAATTTGAATATTTACGATGGATATTTCGAAAACTGCTCCATCTTTGTCCATAAAACAGGTTCATTGTTTGATCCAAACAATGGCATCCTAAAGTTTTGGACAAATTCATGATCTAGAGATAAGAAGCACTTCTCGCGAGTATAAAAGTAAAAGTAACTACACTACAATATGTACATACAAAACACACCGACAATTCGTTGGGACAAAGCTTCCTCAAACTTATATTTTGGCAATTAAATTAGTTTTAACTAAAAAAAAAGTTGTTATTTTACTTCACAAAACATTTCTAAGATGTTTCAATAACTCGAGAAGGAAGCAAAAATTACTCTGACTTTTGTAAGAATCATTTTATGCTAACAATTTCACTAAAACCAGAACTAATAGACTTTTTAAAATTATCATAATCGCTTTTCGAAGAGGCTATTATAGATTGAAGGACTCTACTAATACCACATTTTCTGTTTAAGTTCATTTTCTACATGCTAAACGATTTTAAGGTGACCTGATAAATTCCCGATATCTGGATCTTGCAGTGAAAGTATTTTTGCAGAATATTCTTCTGAATCGCACTAACCTTTGCTAACCTCAGTGATTTTCACGTTTACTGCAATGGTCACA
>JAPYZO010019195.1:0-10577 GCA_030522905.1 Torymus flavipes | reverse complement strand
CCCCCCCCCCCCCCCCCCCCTTGAGAGAGACACCCACACACTGAGGAAAATGTCATTGTGCGAAATCTCGCCGTCGCTGGGTGCTTTGTTCGCGCGCGCTCTTGCAACGTTTTTCTTATTTATATTTTTTCCTTTTCGTGTCGTGGGACAAGCGGCCTGTTTCATTCGTCATGCTAATTAAAGGCATTATATGCCGCGAGCTCGCGAGCATTGCATTGTCTCTGGCTCTCCGGCCAAATGGATACCTTCGAGCAGCGATCATTTTTCTTTTTTTGTTTCGCGATGTTAATTGTATAAAGGGTATTCCGTGTATAGGCGAGCCCGACAACGACATTTTCTCTTCCTCAGTGGCACGAATCGCGCGCTTATTATACATATATACCTGATTGTCGCCTGCACACCTAATAATGTTTAGCTTACACATGGCGTTTTTTTCCTTGCTTGTTTCTGTACAGTATTAAACTGGAGCTGGAAAAGCTTGCCCAGGAGAAGTCGGAGATGCAGCGCCACTACGTCATGGTAAGTAGCATCATCATCACACGTTTATCAGCTTCTCATTGCTCATCTTATATCTATAACTATTTATATATACATCTTATTCTGATTGATTATAAATATACATGTTTTGTGTAGCACTGCCATGTATACATATAGCAAAACAAAAGAACAGCGAAACTTAAGAATAGAAAAGAGGAAAACACATATTGTCAGTTGGGGTTATATGTATAATTTCAATGGCTCAATTCGCTGAATTCTCAATCGCTGCCGTGTGCATATTCAACCTGAGAAACGATTGAAAATTCATTAGTGCGAGCTCAGAAGGAGGAAAAAGAGAAATCGGTTGAGTCATACTATGGACCTCCACAATAAAGTCGTGCTACACACACACACATATTGCGCTCACAATGCGTTATTATAAAGAGAAAGAAGAATCGAATTCAATTTTCTCCTCCATTTACGGGAAAAGACGCGACGCGCGCGGTAACTCGCGCGACAGGCACTTGATCATAAAGAGACTACACTTCTTCTTCTCTGCGTAATGAGCGGAATATAAATGGTTAGCGCGATTGTTATCGCCCCGCGCGTGGCGTTAACGATCTCTCGGTCGCGCGATATATGGCTTGCCTGTTTTGTTTTTACTCTTATAGACGTTCGTGCGACGAGTGCATATATATACGTAGATTTATACGTTAATAGAGCAGCATATCAGGTGCATGATTTCATCAAACGTAAAATATTTGACGAGGTAGAGGTTGTAGTCGCTGAATATATAAGCTGGAAAAAAGTACCCGCAAGGAAGTCATTAATTAAGCGCAAACAGCGTAGATACGCGCGATTATAAAATCTGCAGAACAATCGCGCGCGCGCGGGTGCTGCTAAGTAGCTTGATGGAGAGAGCGCGATAAAACGCCCTGACGCTTTCGCACTGGAACCGTCTCGAATGTTTATTATGGAAGGGAGAGTATATAAGTATATTTCATAATCTTTCGAGTTTAATTAATCGTTATCTTGAGAAAACATCTCCCTCCCCTCACTCCATTGTTTTGACGTTGAATAAATTTCTTATTATCAGGCGCGAGATGAATTACGATTGTCGTTAAGTGTTAGACTTCATTAGATAAACCTGCGACTATATATATGCTAAACAAGACATTAAGTCGCAGCTCTCCTCGTATATATAAACGACAATGGTGAATTGAAATAAAGTAAACACGTAATTTATCGCGCCGCATATTATACATACATATTCCTCATAATTGCTCGGCCAACAATGTTTCTCCTTTACCTCCAGCCTAATTATTCCAACTTTTCCACACACCGTCACTCATAAACATATCCTTTCGCAACGTATCCCCTTCTCGCCTCGCTCGACACCCACTCCTCGCACACCTTTTCTTTCTCTGTCTCATTTGTTCCTCCGGCGTCGAACAACAACACATATATACAGATCGACGACTAGCTCGCTCGGTCGCATTAGCATAGAATGCGCGCACGACTTTCCCTCGTGAATTTTTGCTCGACACTCTCGCGTCTTCATTATCGTTTTTCCCGGGACACGCGAACCCGATCGCTGCTCCTTCGCGCCTTATTAATTCCGCGAGCTGGCAAAGAGATTATCTTATCCGCACCGCGCACGAGCTGGCTGTTATATATATATATATACGTCGCGCGTTACTTTACATCAGAGGGAGATCGTTTGCTTTGTTATCGGAGCAGCAGTGGGGGGCGGTTGTTTGGTGTCGTCGGCGCTGAGAGGATGTGCGTTATTGGGTTTCGCAGAGTGCGGTGGCGATGATGAGGCGATAGTGATTATGACTTTGTTTCACGAGGATTGGGCTCTTTTTTGTTATGGCTGGCTACCACGGTGGCTTTTGTTTTCTAATTATAGTCAACGCGTGATCGTTCCGAGTAGTCGTATTATACCGTATTGAGTTTTTAATACGACACTCGCAATGAATTTCGCGTGACACGCGAGTATTCCTCATCCTTCAACAATGCTCTTTACTCCCCCCTCTCTAATTTCTAATTCAATTCACGCAAAGAAAAGCCGACCCGCGCTCGTAATTCACAATCTCCTTTCCGCGACAATGGGTTTACGCGCTCGCGTGCAATATTCTCTCTCCCCTCCCACTCTCGCTAGAAATATATACGACTGTAGTAGCTGCTCTTCCCTCCGCATTTTCGCGCAGCTTAAGCTCTCCGCCCCCTCTGGAAATCACTCGCGAGTCAACCCTCCATTCTACACTCAGTCGCGACGCGACTTTGGAGATTTGTTTCCGCATCGGAAGACATCTTTACACCAATACGTACACGTGTACGCGGCGAATTTTTACAGACGAGAGTTAGGGCGGTGGCGGCAAAAGCCCTCGCGTTCAAATATATACAACATAGCTGCGTGCACGGTGTAAGAAAAGTCGCGGGGGGTTGTTGCCATGTTCTCTCTCTCTCGCACTCGCGCGTGGCTTTATATACGCGACGTCTCCCGCGGGTATTACGCTTTTACGACTCTCTCATGTAATTGTCGAGCTCGTCGAGTTTTACGAGACTCTCTCTCGCCTCTTCTTCCTCCTCCGCGAGAGAGACTAAAATCCCGCGTGTCTTTCTCGAATCTCTCTTTCCCTCCTCCCTGCCGCATTAAACACAGGCAGCGAGGGAGAGCCAGCTCGCGCCAGTAAAAGCGCAAAGGAGATTGTAGCGGTAAAGCGGGCGCGCTAGACCGATATGTTTTTCAAAGGCGCGCTCGTAAAAACGCTACATCTCTCTCTCTCTCTTTCGGAGTGAGAGGGAGATGCAGGCGCGAAAATTCGAACGAGCGAAACTACTGCGGTTTTAGTGCGCGAGAGGTTGATGTTGCGCAGCCGCGCGTGAACCGCGCGCGATCGGAGAAAGGAATTGAATTGACTGCGGTGAGAGCGTGGGAGTAAGAGGGAGATGGATTTTTAAGGTTGATTGTCTGGAGGTGGTGGGAGGAGGGTGGAATTTCAATGCGGAGGGATTTTCTTTCGTTAAGAGGTGTTAGTATTCATCGATTTTTTTGAAGGATTTTCGGAAGAAGTGAATGTTATACAAGAGAGTGGATTTGTAAATTTACTTGCCCGGCGCTCTCGAAATGAAAATTGGAAAGAGTAGAATTGAATTTGAAAAAAGGATGATGTAGTTTTCACATGCCACTTTACCTGAGGATTACTTAGACCGTGAAAGAACGATAACTTTTGTAAAACATTTTTCATCATTAGGATAAAAATTGAGTTAATTGATAAAGTTTTACAACTGCAAAACAATAAATTTTTGTTATTAAAATCCCCAACCACGTCCCTTCGAAAATACTCGCACCCGTGACACCGAAAAAACCAACCCTCCCCCGTATACTAAACCAATTAACTCCCCCGAGCAATCAATTCAATACCCACCCTCTTCCTAAACGACCAATTTCACCCTCTCCCTCTCCCTGGCGCCTAAGCCTCGATTACGAATCTCTCGAATCCATTATCGGAAATCTGTTGCGCGCGTGTCTCGCTTCCTCCTCGCGCCTCGCTCCGCCTCCCCTAATAACGAGCCTGTTTTTCTTGATTAAATCGAGCGACGGCGCGTTCGAAGCTTCACCTCCCTCCCGAAATCCGGGTCGAAATTTGCAAGTTGGCCGAGCGGTAGTAGCGTCTCGTCGTTCGCGCCAGCGAGCCGCAACAAGTCGCTCCGACGCCGGGCGCGTACCATATATGTATATGTATATGTGTACGTGTAGAGAAAGGGAAGGGAAGCCGCCACTGCTGTGGTGTGCAGGTGCCTCCTAATTAAACAATCAAGCGCCACTGCAGCGAGACTCGGTTTATCGGCTGCACGTGTGTGTGGGGTGCCTGTGTTTTCGAGGTGGGATTTCGATAAACACGGAGCGTGGTTTTCCCTGGTTAGGGTGGAAATGTAATAAGAATTGGTGGGAATGGATTGGTTAGACGTGTATATATACAATCTTGTTTTGGTGTCGTTAAATTAGCAGCTTTGTGATAATTATACAGACGTAAATTTACACACAAACAAAAAATTCTACATTTCTTCGAATGTTGAAAAAAAGAAAAAAAAGTTCGCCCCACTTCTATAATACTTATCACATCTTCGACGCAACAAAATCCGCTCGGCCTCTTATTTCTCTCGAAAAAAGCAGCCGCACCACCGCAATTCCCCGATATAAACTTTCCAAACAATACCCCGTCGCTTCGAACTTTCCTCGCGCTTCCGCGAGCCAGCGCACGCTGGCATATATAAATCCCCTCCTGCAGCTCGCGCCACTTTATAAAAGCGTGTAACTCGCGCGCTGTATGTACGAGATATATAGAGAGCGCTTGCGCACCGATAAGCATCTCTCTCTCTCTCGCGAGGAGGAACTCGCCCGATCCATTAGTCCCGCGGCTCTGATTACGCGCTCGCGCTTCTCCTTCCTCTTATCGCGATATCGATCTTTCTCTCTCGCTTGCGATTCCCATCGGCGCCGATCTGTTTATTGCGGCGCAACCGAGGGAGGGAAGTCGATATCGTGTCTGGATTCCCCGGGGGAGAGCTGCTGTCGTTGAGGAATTTCTTCGGGGATCGAGGGAGAGAGTGGGTATGTGTGAATTCGCGTGTGTCTTGCGGAGCTGGCTGATTGTTTTGCGGTTTTGGGAATCTCGATCGTGTGTGTGTGTGTGTGTGTGTATATACGGGCGTACGCGCTTGATTGTTTGGGGAAGGGCGGAGATGAGCGCGCGGTTGGCTATCGTCACGGATGTTTATTGAATTGGTTGCGAGTCGAGAGTCGGTCGAAGGGAGAAGGCGATAGTTAAATAAGCGTAACGGAAGCGTGATAAAATGATGGGTTGGACGATTTATTGGTTTTTGGATACATTTTCGGTTCTTTGTTGATTAAAGTTATCGTTTGATCAAATAAACGATCGTTCGTCATTTCGGTCATTAAAATTCTTCAAAAGATTCAAAACGGAACGCGCCACTGTATACATAATAAAAGTATAATAAAATTTCTTATTTATACCTCTGCATACCACTTTGTGTCTATCTTTAACATAAAGAATGGAATATTTCAGTAAAAAAAACGTGCAAATCCCACTCTCACTCCTTTGCCCCTACTTTTATCGTCTCTCAACCCACGCCCATTACCGAAATCCACCTCCGCCCTCGAAAATTAGCAACCCGAGGGTGCTATACACTCACACCCGTATATATAAATACGCCGTACACAGCCACGACGACGAGCGGCGGGGGCGTGTATAATCAAGACCGCGACTCTCGAGCCGTGTTTTTCGAGGCGCGCTCGCGTACTGGTGGGAGAGTCCATTAATTCAGAGCCAATTAACGCGGACGAGAGCACGGATTTCGCGCTCTCTCGCCTCACCTCGTGCTCTCTACCTACTACTCCTCCCTCTCTCTACGCTCGGCGGAAAGTTGCCGCGAAGTGCAGTGCAGAGAGCGTCGAGCGGTTTTGCATCCTCGCTCGCTATACCGCGGTTGCACGAGTGTTTCGGAGTTTCGCGCGTTTGGATTTCTTCGGTGGTCGGTGTGGTGTAGAGGAGAGGGTAAAAGTCGGTTGCAAGAGTTTCAAGTCTGTATAGTAATTTCGGTTTTTGTTAATTAAAATTGATATTTCGTAGTGTTGTTACTTTTTTTTTGAAAAAGCGATTTATTCAACGTTTACTCCTTCTTTCGTGCAAAAAGCGTGTTATAAAATCAGAAAACATGCGCAAACACATATAAAATTTTACATCTCAAAAATCTCCTTTATCCATTCGTTTTTTCGTTACACTCGCAGAGAGAGCGAAAAATGTATACGTATCTTACACATGCAAATGGCATTTAAAATACTTTCTCGCGAAACGACTCTCCGCAGAACCGTTTAATTACATCCTTGAGAAAAAAAAGCGGAGACGGCCGTTGCCGCCGCGTGCGCGCGCAGTGGAAACATTTAAGAGAGACTTCACGGAAAACAAATGAACCAGTTACACAGGCGCGCAAAAAGGAGAAAATCGCGCGCGGCTATCTACGAATTCCTCCGACTCACGAGCGTATAAGCAAAGAAAGAACGAGAAAGAGAAGAGAGAGAGAACGGGAGAAGACGTTTTCCCCTCCACCTCCAGTCGTCGAAACGGTTCTTATTGCACCGGATGCCTTCGCTTACGCTCCGCCGGCGGACACGACCTGAATATAGCCGAACGATCTGCTAATAGTCGGTAATTCCGTTCCCTCGACTGCAGCCCGCGCGCGTGTAAAGCTGTCCGTTTCTATTTGCTCGCGCTCACCAGTGGGCGCGCACTCGCGGCTTATATTGACGACTGCGGGGCATTAAACGGCCAAGATTTAAATAGCCCGCGGCTGGGCGCGAATAATGCCCCGATAAAATTGGAAGATTTAATTTAGCGCACTCGCGAGCGGGCTATCGATTTAATCGCGGCCGGGGTGGGGAAAGAGGTGGTATAAACCTTTGATTTTCTCGCTTTTTACGCTCGCGCGCGCGCGCGCGCGGTCGTATAGAGCTGTGCGCCTGCCAGCGCTGCGTTTAACGCGCATAAATTTGATGTTTATCGCGGGGCCGGGCTCTCTTTTTGTTCTAATTGAGAGCCGCGGCGATAATGAAATGTGCACCGATATACATATATACCTATGCAATTTTTCGTGGAGGCGATTCGTATCAGTACATATATAATCCTTGATCGTGCCGCGCGATAATAAGAAGATATTTCTTCTTGATGTATAAAGTCATAAAGCGCTTTTTAAACTATTTTATACGTGCGAGTCAAGGAAAACAGTTTAGCGAGATGTAAAGTATATAATGACTTTATCCCGGGGATAAAAAGTACGCAGTAAATTTCCCGCTCAAGACGGGGGGCACTTATGCTACTCTCTCTCTCCGGGTTTATTTAGCGAGGGGGAGTTAATCGCTCGCTCATTGGGAAAATCTAGGTTTCTCCGGCGCTCGCGTTAAGCTACTTGAAATATACTGTATACTCGGAAACGAAATTAACGCGATAAAGCTTTTCTCTACTCGTATAATATACTCGACAGATCAAAGGCAGGCAGCAGTGTGTCTCACCTTACCTTTCTAAAACTTAGTCGCCGCGTGCGATGCTAACAAAAGCGCCGCACCCGCGCTACCCCATCAAAGGGAAAATCATCTCCACGAAATAAACCGCCACTACACTAGCACATTTAACTCTGTGTCCCCGAATCCTCTTTTTGCCATTCATTTTCATTATACACTGCGGTGGCGGGTCAGCGCTTGCGCTCACGGATATGGATATGGTTTTTGCGGTCCCTCTCCTCTCGCTCATACACACACACACAGCGACGGAGCATTTTACGAGCAGTAAACGCCGTTCGCAACGCCGCGGCGCTCGTTGCTTTCTCTCTCTCTCCGCGCGAGAGTTTTCATTCCTTTCTCGCGCAGCTTTGAGAGCTCGCGGGTTGGGGTGGGAGGCTGTTTTCGTCGCTCCGGGCTTTTCTCGGCGATGCTCTTTTGCCGGTCGTTGGGCTTTTCATTCGCACGCGCGCGCGGGCTTTAGTCGACGCGGTAGTTTAGTTTTCTTACTTGGAGGGAGAGAGAGAATGAGAGAGTTACTGTCGGCGGTTTTAGCGCCGTTGAGAGAGCTGTGGGGCCGACGAGGTCGTATAGTCGACGCCGGATGTTTTCCGGGTGCGTTATATGAATTAGGTATTTTTAGGCCGAGTGTGTAGAAGCGTTGTTGAAAACGTCCGGCAATTGTTAGTGTAAAAAGTGTAGTGTTATCGGTAAGCGTATTAAGTTCGATTTGAGGGGTGTTTAGGTTGTTCAGAAAGTGAGAATAATTATATTTTTTATGAATTATAAAGTAGTACCACAATTTTCAACGAAGCGACAAATTAGATGTGTGTTTATATCGACAGGTAACGCGTATATGCGTTTGTAGCACGACTTTATACTTTTAAGCAAATGGAGCCATAAATTTTAGATGTATAATGAATATGCAATATTAAATTAGTCCGTTCGTGTTATAAAATTGCTTGGGAATACTATCTCAATGAGCATCTGAATGCTAAAAGTACGCTAAAGGCATGCATGACACAATTTTAATAAAAGCTTTGCATGATGAGCATTTAAACACGTTTTATCACTTTTATCACCTGCCTTGTACACACACACACACACACACATGACATTTATGTCTTTATGCGCTTTGCATAATGTTCTAATTACGTTTTCTTTATTTTTTCTTTTCCAGTATTACGAGATGTCATACGGCCTCAACGTGGAAATGCACAAACAGGTAAGACCAAGTTTTCGTTATATATTTAATATCTGGAAATTAAAAATGATAAGCGTATAAATATACTTGATTATTATCATTATATAAACGTTACTGTATGTCACTTTTTACACGAGAATTCCTCGGTTAATTATTTATTTTTTAAGTAAAATGCAACTTTACGGAGTAACTGTAAATTACGGAGCAAAGTCCATTTAAAATTAATGCTTATCGATTTTCGAACAAAATGCACAAAGTCTCCATTACATCGACTTATTGATTTGTCACGTATATTAGCTTATTTGTGCGTTTGAAAAATACTTAAAAGCTCAGAGATGTATTAAAATCATCCTTGCCAAACTATAGAACGTCATAAAACAAGCGTGATTATAATAAAAATATTCATTCTCAATTCATTTTTTAAATTTAGGTTTCCCAGTAAGCCAGATATAATTAATTACTCCATTACCCCTATAAATTCGCAAGCCCGCAAAAATACATCGACCAAGACACGGAAATTGCCTCTGTCGCCCTCCCCCGGTGCACTCAGCTCTCGGAATCACGCGTATACGCGCGTGTACAACACACGTATAACCAAAGCTCTATATTATAGTAGCCGCATATACGCTTCGCAGCGTCCCCGCAGAGCGCGCAAACTGCACGTGCACGCATGCCGGACTCTCCTACTACTACTATACCACCTCCGGCGCCCGAGAGTATAACTTTCCTTTCACGCTGTATACATAGCAGGGGCCTAATCTAATATTAAAGGCCAAAGCCCCGGGAGGAAGTTTGCCGCGGATTAGGGGATGATTTTCGGGACGCCTCGGAGAGGGAAATAAGCGACGCGGCAGAGGCAGCGGCGCTACTCGAATAAATATGTAAACAAGGTAATAACATGCAAATGGCGCGACGAGCTTTTAATTCCGGCGAATTTCATTGTTGGGCGGCAAGCTGCGGGGAGGAATATATATACGTTGTATGCGAGAGCGTGTCGATGAGGGATGCGCCACGAAGCGAGGGAGAAAATTGAATCGACGATTGGTCCGTGATCTCGCCCCGCGCGTGGAAATCTGTGCCTTTTCAAACTTTTAATTAATTCTTTCGCTGGGTTTATTCGGAATTTTAAATTAGAGTAGATTTAGAAGATTAGTCAATTAGCTTATATCAAAATACATTGAGGAAAAAAAGTTTTAAACCTCTCGCTCGCTGCTTCGCGTCACGTATTAAGTATAAAAAGCGCAAACGAATTATTATTACGCGGTGCACGCGCGAGAAATTCTGCAGCAGCAGCGCTTCGTGTTAAATTTATGCGCTGTTCGCTGTGTAGTCGGTCTAGTTTTTCCAGTTTGGACGGCGAAAGCGCCGCACACTTTTTTGCATTATTTTCTGGATGGCTTTTAGCCTGCTGCCGCCGAGTTCGCTCACAAGGTTATACACCGCGCGCGTTTGGCTTTACTGTATGGATTTTTCGAGTAAAACGCTGTAGTAGCGCGAACGGAACGCATTCAGCCGTGCACTTATACTTTTGAACTCCATCCGGCCTTTTTTTTACAACAGCGTGACATTTCGTTCTTTTACCTTTTCTTCCGCAAAAAGGAGTATTATTTATTCAGCCGCTGTTTTGAATTGCACCGCGAGTAAAATATCGCGTTTACGTCTACGTGTGTGGCACAAAAGACCTGACCTACTTTTTTCCTTTTTTGAATTGATAATTCGCTAAGCAGCGAGCGAGCGCTCCGGTTCTGGGTATATTTGCATTTCATTATTTCGCGAGTTGGAAAACGAGGAAAATACATTTAAATATGGATTAGC
>JAPYZO010019159.1:0-13274 GCA_030522905.1 Torymus flavipes | reverse complement strand
GAGTGAGAAGGAGCCTTCTTAACATTTGAATGAATAATTTGAAGAAGGGCGGTAGATAAATAAGAGAGAAAAGCAACATTTTGGTATGCAATGTTATGAAAGTTGAATGTACAAAGATCGGTCAGAATTCGAAGTTGGTGAGGGAAAGATGTTTACTTCGCATGAAGGCAGTTCTCGACTGTACTCGGAGAAAGCTGGCGGCGTCAATTTCATTAGAGCTCGTTCATTTAAATCAGACCAATCTGATAATGCTAGTGCAGCGCACACAGAGTTCGCAGCGCGCATATCCATTCTCTCTGGTGCTGCAACACACCGCGGGAGCCTGCAGACTCTCGGTGAGTCCATGATGTGCTCGCGCCGCCGCTCGGCAATGTTATCTATTCAAATTAGTTCCGGCAGCCCGTGGAAATCAAAGTTTGCGTGCATTTTGTCCGTGCATAAGGGACCGTGTGGAATTGTGCGAGCGCGTGCGCGCGCCAACAGTGGAAGGCGACTATGTGGCCGCGCGTCGAGAGCGGGGGAGCGCCAAGCGAGCGAGAGAAGCCAAATGAGAAACAAACTCGCGTTATAGTCGCCGTGAAGTAAAGAGAACGAGTGAGAGAGCCAAAGCAAACATTAATGCCGCGCGCGTTTTCGACACTTACGCGAGAATGCTCGAAATTAATACGACTCGCCGCGGGAGAGCAAGTTAATCGCTCATTTAATTATTTAGCGCTAAATCAGTCGTACCCCAGCCCCCGGTAGACTTTTAATTAATCTTCCCTTGCGTCGGCTCTATATCCCTCCCAGGACGCCTGTCGTTGTCTTATCTTCCTGCGGAGGCTGAGGCGCGGCTAGTTGTTGCCTCGGCCGCGTGCAAACTTTTCCCGCGCGCCGGCGAAAAAACGAGGGAACAAGTGCGAAGAGCCCTTTGATAAATCGTTAATGAGTCGAGATTTTTAATTAGCATAGCTTCGCACACGCGAGGAGTAGTTGGCGAAGAGCTTTCAAGAATGCGCTCCCTCCCCCTCGACGCTTCCTCCGCTGATTGATGAAGCCGCGCGTAGCCGCGGAGGAAAGGAAGAACACAGCTCTCGGGGAATGAAATTTCTTTTTTCAATTTGAAATTAGAGCCTCGGACACTTTGCACCGAGCGCTGATGAATTATTATTAATGAACGTTTGGTTAAAACGCGATGCGCCAATCTTGTTGGCCCCCCCGTTCCTAAGATTGATGCCTCTTTGCGCACTTGCCCACTGGCAGCTTTAAATATAACAACGAAAGCGCGTAGTGTATCAATCACTTTGATTATAAATTCTTTACTGCTGCTATAAAAGGCCTATGAGTAAGTGGGCAAAGGAAGCTGCTTTCAGCGCTGGATGCACTTTAAGTATAAAGATCGCGGGCTTGATCAGACTCCTTGATTTCTTCGGCGAGCAAGATATTTGTCGTTTTTTTTTTTGCTTTTCCTCGCAAGTAGAGTATAAGTTCTACTCTCGGAAAAGTAAATTAACTCTCCGTCGAAAGAGGGAGTTTAAAAATGTTGGCGAAAATGTGTCCGTGGGGAAAGAAGCCAGCGCGCAACGGCGAAAGTAAAAAGCTCGCGCGACGGATATAGATATTCGGTGCGTGGGGCAGTTTCGCCGGGGCTTAAAGCTCCGCTTTTTCTCCTCTGTGTTTAAAGCTCTCGGGAGCGCCTCGTTGTATCGGCGAAAGCTCCCGCGGCACGTAACGCGTAGTCGTAGGGAGCCGGCCGCGGCGTCGCTCTAGGTGCTGACCATGTAAAATGCATGAAAGTCGTGTAGGCTCCCTGCGCCGGCAGGCTATAACGCGGGCCCTGAATGCGGGAATTAAAACGCAATTTCCCGCACAAAGGGGACAGTTTATGCCAAGCCTCTCTCTCTCTCTCCCTCTTTCGCCCTCGCTCCCTTTTCTTTTAGCACTGGGCCGTTGCCGCGCCACTCCTCGCTCCCTCCCCCTCTGGCGTCTGCTTAATGAAGCTTTCCCGCGAGGGGATTCTTTTTTGTTTGCTCCTCCTCCCACTCCACTCTCGCTTTTGCACCACCGCGGCAACACGCTGTTTGCAAGCACGGCCTCGTGTTATTCCGCGCATTTTCCAATTCCTTTTTGCCTCTTTCTCTCGCCTCCGCCTAGTGACTATATACCCGCGCGTCTGTCTGACGAACTCGTTGGGCTAATTTGTTCGATGCCCCAACGGCGTCAAAGAGAATTCCGCACACATACGTGCCGGGAGAAATGCTGAGCGCGTAAACAATCCCCTCGCACAGTTAGAAAAGTAGCCATATAAAAATTGCACTGCTCTGCTCAGGTAACTATTAGCCGATAGCCGAAGAGCGAGAAATAGAGAAATAGAGTGAGGAAGCGGGACGCGCGAAGAGGGTGAAGAAAGCTCATTTCCCGCAGCGACGAAATAAATCAAGCGAGAGGGTAGAAACAGTCGAGTAAAAGCGCAAGAGCCAAAGCTCCCGCATTGTCTTAGTATAAGGCTCGCGGCGCGCGGAATAAGTTCGTCGGTACGTGTCACGACGCTTTCGCGCGTTTTCGCACCCGCGCCCGTGCGCTAGCTTGCTTTTCTCCCCCTCTCTCCTTCTCTCGCACTATTTGCGGCCCGTGTGGCCGTAAAAGCGGCGGCAGCGTAAATCTCTCCTCGACATAAATTCCTTTATCGCCGCGCGCATTTTTCCTTCGTCCCTCGAATTTCCAGATTTCTCGGGGCGCCGAGCGGAAGATCGAGCGAGCTGGGAGAAGCAAAAAAAAAAACAAAGGACGAGCGAGCCCGACTGCAGCGACTAGTGCCGCACTGCCGCCGCCGCGCTGCTATAGCGCTTTGGGAACCCGATTCCCAACCTAACGTCCCGTTAGAGATAGACTAAGTGCAGATGGAGGAAAATTTTATTTGAAATTAATTCGATAAGGACGTGATATATATTTTTGCTATTCCCTCGCCCACACGTGTGAAAAACTTCTTTCCCGATAGTCAGTATACGATATTTTTATTCGATCCAACATCGAAATCTTGACTCACGTTTTATTTGAATTGAATAACGAATTCTCATTTTATTTTATTTATTTATTTTATAGTTGAATTAACTTTGTAATAAAGTTTTTAAGAGTATATATAAAATAGTTTATAACAGCATGAAAATGAAACTTCAGTAAACGTTTTTAAATGTGTGTCAGAGGAAAATTTTTTCTTTTTTTTTTTTTTTAATCGGAATTGCTGAAACAAAAAAAAAATAATGATATTTTTTAATATAAAAATAAAAAGTTTACTTTGAGCGAGAAATTTTTTTAAAATTCTGTACGGTTCAATAAAATGTCTTTGAACATTTTTCGTATTGAACCGCGGGTATATATATACAATATCGGGTACATCTATTCCGACTGTGATTCCGTATTTCCCCATTCTGTCTGATTCGAATGTATCTTTGAAAAAATGTTGCACAGACAAAGAGAAAAAAAAAGCCGAGAGTGGAAAAATGGAGGGTTGGAAAAGGGCAGCTGGCGTTGGTGAAAAAGGTGAAAGGATGCGAGTTGATACATAAAATGTCCGTCGGCAGAGCTGAGTTGGGAGGAGAGAAGAGAAAAGTTGGGGAGAAAGAGAGAAGTCACAGAGGAGGGTGTCTGTGTCGCGCAAGGTGTGGTCGAGTGGGGGCTCTTTGACAATGGGTCGCGTAAAACAGGTACGACGTGGGCCGGGGTGCGGGAGAAAATTCGTTGATGCGGGCGGGAAGGAATTTATGGAGGCTTCGGGCTCGTAAGAACGGAGGGGCGGCGGTGAGAAGGGCGCCTCCGCGTTTACGGCTGCGAGCTGCGCTGTACTTCCTTCCGATTTGCATAACGGGCTTCGGCTAACCGCTCCACCCTTTCCAGCCACAGAGCTCGATGCCTCGTGCATGTCGCGCTCCAGGGATCGTCCCAGCGACGAGAGCCTGGCAAACAATGTGTCAACGCCCGCGACGTCGGTAAATAAAACGATATTGCGAGACGAGGGAGGCCAGAGAACTACTGCCGCTCGCAGCGAAAACTTTGAGGGGCTTGCGCGACTTCTTTCCCCCGCGCTATTTTTCCATTTTCGAGAGAGAGAGAGAGAGAGCGGGAAAAAGGATTTATTTGACGGAGTTGACGCCTGCGTAACGCGAGGTGTGGATATTGCTCTCCGAAATATGAATTGCGATGGGGGGAGGCCGGAAAAAAAAGGAATTGCGGGCTTTTATTTGCGCGCTGCAAAATAGTGGAACAAACAGAGAGATACGGTCCGACAAACAAAAGCGCGCGCGCGCGCGCGCAGAGAGGCAAATCGGAGAGAGGGAAATATTGTAAAGGCAGCAGATAAGCCATGGAAATGTCACTGCGCGAAAATGAAATCGACGGCGAATTGTACGCCGAAATTTTGCTGCGCTGCGCTGCCTGCAACGGCGAATATTCGGCGAGCATATCGTCATTTAAATGTAAGATCGAGCGACGCGCGCTCTGCAATCGCAAATTACAATCTGAATGCTGTCCCGAATTCGGCTTCGATATATTCGCTCGCTCGTTGGCATTCCAGAGTGCGGCGAAAACGTCGGGAAACCAAGGCCCGGGAGAGGCAGAGAGAGGAAAAGAAGGAAAAAGCCGAATAAATCAGTAGAAGTACAAACCGACGAGCGAGCGAATGGACGAAAAGGGAATGTCGTAATTGAATGGAAAAAGTGAGAAGAAGCTCGACGGAGAGGCCAGCTGCCGGAGAAACCCGTGGGAGAGAAGCTGCCCGAAGATTGTTAGTGGACATTCAGAACTTCCCACTCGCGGGTATTGCTTCCTCCTCCAAGTTTTCGCGATGTTTTCAGGCGTTTCGCGCTGGAAACCACCCTCGGCTCTCTCTCTCTCTCTCTCTCTGCGCACAGGGAAGTTTCTCCTTTCTTTCCTCGGCAACCTTCCTCCGTTCTTAAACACACTCGCTGCCTCCAATTTTCCTTTTCCTATGCGAAACGCAGCCTCCCTCTCTTCTCTCCTCCCCCCTCCCCCCGCTTTTCTCTTTTCTCTATTTTTCGAGCCGAGCCAGACTATTTCGAGCAACAATATTTACTTTTATCTGTTTGTACGCACTCTTTAACCGCGCCATCTCCTATCGTGTATACGTACCCGCGGTGGTGTGTGGGGAGGGGGAGGGGGGACTTTGGCCGAAGATAAGTAAATCGCTCGTGTAAAAATTAACTTGGTCGGGCATAAAATTTAATGAGCTTTCACGAGAGGGTGCTTAGAAAAAACTTGCGCGCACTCGTAAAATCTCGCACCGTATACTGTTTTATTAAACTTTGCGAATGGCTATCGGAAACGAAACTGTTCTTCTCCACACATTACTGTTATATGTTTGTTGAAACTTTTAGTTTATTATAAAATGTAGAAAACTTTACATTTTTCCCTGAAAAAGAGTTTGACATAACTTTTTTTTACACAAAAATTTGCAATGTGTTTTTCTAGGGATATTTGCTGAACAAAAGCAACGACATATTTAAAAGAGTATTTTTATCGGAGCGAGTATATTATGTATTTTACAAAAAGAATTTTGGGTAAAAGGAAAATTCTTAATTTGGCTCGGAAAATGTTAAGCACTTGAATTCTCTAATCTATATACTTGGCCCCTTTTCTGGGCAATTTGCATATTTTAGCGTAGTTTTCAAGTTACTGCCTAGGAAACGTAATAATAATTTTCTACTATTGTATAGTTTGGGTGAAATTTATCATATAACGTAAGACCGGCGCACGCTACAAAAGCTTAACATAATAGAAACTTGGTAGATTTTATGGTGCAAGTTTGCATAAATTTCTGGCGAATCCACGAGATTTTTCGCGAATACCGCCGGCGTATTAAAGTCTAAAGTCGTAAGTCGCGCGTAACCAATGCGCCGGGAATAAATAACATCCCAGTGGAATATCAACTTATCTTAATTATCCCACTTCTTCATTGGCGAAAATAATAAATTCCGCAGAGAAATTCGTTAGAGGGAAATTATGCTGGTGTAAAATCTTTATTTCGCATCTTGATCACCGGCCCGGCTGGCGTTTATCGGGGGTCTTTCTCCCTCCCTCTCTCTCTTCTCGGCCTCGTTCTTACGGGCGAGGGAGAAGAGTGGGATGATACACGTCCTCGTATTACTCTTTTCGGCTCTGGCCCTCGCAGGCTGCGATTAGGTAGTCGAGAAAAAAGGAGTGTCCCGGACTTGGGGTGGCGCGATAAGCAGATTATCCATCATGCGGCTGTCGTATATATACGTATAATATGTGTGTGTGTAGGTAAGTATAGCGTAGGAAGAAAAAGTGTGAAGCGCGAGAACGCGGGAGCTGAAACTGAAGGACTCTCGTCCGCCAACTTGTCATAATATTAATGCGCGCCTAGGCCTCCTATTAATAACTCCCCCGCGAGCCGCGAATATCTTATTTCCTCGCACTCCTCACGAGGCAGCATCTCCTTTATACCTCGGGACACGCGATTGAAAGATGAATATACTCGAGGGAGCGATCAGCTGCGATCGCTGCTCTGCCTCCGCGCTACGCACCGGCACCTCTTCTCTCTCTCTCTTTTTTCGCTCCTCGTCTCTCGGAAACCTCAGCGGCCATTTGTCGAAGATGCGAGATACGCGGAAACGCACTCGGCTGCGGCCCTACCGAGGGGGGAGAAATTTATAGACACGCGCCCGCGCGCCTGCTCGCCCAGCGAAAGATATACCTCGAAATAGTTTTGCGACAATTTGTTCAGAGGGGGCGTTGGAATTCGGCCGCCGCTGCCGCCGTCGCATTCTTGCATGCGGTGATAAATTAGGAGTAATTCAATTGTTTTAGGACGTGAGAAGCCAAGCGCGAGCTGAGCAAAAGGGAAAAATATACTGCCGACGAGTTCTTGCGGCCGATTCTCACTTTTTCCCATCCTCCTGCGCGCTTGTTTTACATTCAAATTGATTTAAGACTTTTGCATATTTATCAAAATTCAAAATTTCTAAAAGGCCAAGTTTATTATTTCTCCCTTTTATGTGCTCGTAAATCGAGGCGGGAGCGAGCCAAGTGATGCATCTACTAAAATGCCTACGGCTGTACATAGTTTATGCTAAACGTATTTAAATTTAATGGCATCCATCATTAATAGGCTGTCTGGCTGAGCAATTCCTTATTATAACTTTTCCATATACATAAGCTTGACATTTTGGCGCTGTTTTCTTTTTCATATCTACGGGGAAACATGGGAAAATGACTTGACAGGACAGATCTTTTTGGAGAAAGGCGAAAATAATGATAACGCGGTATACGCCTCTTCATGAGATTTTGATAGATTCCCCGCTTCCGGTGGCGGCGTACCGGGCAAGCGGTTTATTTTCATTAATGTAGCAGGGATTCCTTGAAAAGTTTATGAGCATTTCGCTGATATGGCTCTTGAGCAATTAAGATCCGCGGCCGAGGGATATGCGAAGACGACGACGGCGGCGTATTTCGCAGACGGAACAAGAACGCGCGCGAGCTGCAGCTATAAGCTCCAGGAGGGAGGAAGTCGCGCTGGGGCGGCATTTGCGAATTACTTGAAATCCTGACGCTTCCGACTTGGCGCCTCGAGAATGCTCGACCGCATGCTGGAATTTTCAATATTGTGCCTGGAGATTGCCCTGATTAACGAGGCGATCCGTCGGCTCGAGCCGCTGGCTACCGCGCATTTAAATATCCTTGCACCGACGTATATATATACGGATAAACAATCGTCTTGAAATGCTGCATTTCTCCAATTGCCCTTATTTTCCAACTAAACTTTATTAAATTCGGCCACAAAGTAGTGTGGTTGCAAATGACGTGTTGAAATTATTAACTTCTTATACATTGATAAAAACAGTATTACTTTCGAGTGATTTACTAGTGCAAAAAAAGTTGCAGTTAGTATTGTAAAGGGCAATAGAATTGAAAGCAACTGTTAGTCATGAAAATCGGGGGGAAAAAAAGGTTTGCATTGGCGATTAACTGTGGAATGTAAACGAGGGTCGGTACTATTGGGCGCTCGTGTCGTGCAAAACCACGCGCGTAGCTGTTTCGCTTCGATAAAGTGATTCGGACATTCCCGCACTATATATGAAGCGGGGCCGTGGCAATTGAAAGGTGTTCCATTTGTGCTGAATCCTGTTTTTCGTCGCATTTCTAGTTTCAGCGCGGTACCGTGCGGGCTGATAAACCTTATACAGATTCATCAGTTAGCTTTTACAGCGCTATATAGTCGTCTAAAATATGGTGTGAGGGCGTTAATAATATCGTTGACAGTTGCTCTCAAAGCGAATTTTTTTGACGATGATAACGAGTCTGCGAGAGATACTTTTCGCGTCAAACAGAGATGAGCGAAAGAGCGAGTAAAAAGCAGCGGAAAAATGCATGCATGAAGCGAGAGACGAAGCTGAGGGAGAAAAAAGAAGAGTAGCGAACTCGCTTGCGGAAGGAAGGAAAGAGCTGGAAGGAAGTCACAGTCTCGGTTGGAAATGGCGCGAAAACGAATTCTCCACGTTCGAGCAAGTTAATTAGTAGCAGTGAAAACAGTCGCGTCTGGCTTGGCAGGAAGTTCAGAACTCGGCAAGTAGCCCCGGTATGAAAACACCGTTCAGTTGCCGCCTCCGTAACTTTCTTAGTACGCTTTCGCTTTTGCTCGCGCCAAGGAAAAATGTCTGCCAAACGTACGAGATAATTAAACGGACCGACACTCATTACTCTTTCCTTCCGCCGGCTCTCACGAAATACCGAACACTTTTAAACTTTCATGCCTAGAAAATATTAATGCATCCCTGATACCTTTCTCCGATATAAGTCTATATACACTCTTTCCTAGTTCTTCCTCCGAAAAACTTTTCTCTCTTTTTTGTATCATATTTAATAAATTGCCTAATGAGTTGATTGTGAAGGATATAATGTAGAAAGTTGAGTCATTTAGTTAATTGGATACTTAATAAGTTTAATAAATTAGCAAAATCTCTGTTTGAAGATAATTAATTTTGTTTACGGGTAAAAAAAGAAGTTGTAGTATACTTACTAGAAATGTATGTAAACTTTTCCCATAAAGCGTTTGCAGATGACCTTACGTTGAAACTTTTAGAGTGCCTGTCTATACAGCCGTAAATTTTTATGGTAAGTAGGGCTCATATACATGAGAAATCTTTGTTTGCAAGTATTCGGGGAAAAATGATTATTAAAATAAACCTTATAGCTATAAGAGCTAATTCTAGTTTAATCAGTAAAAGTAACCTAAAAGCGCGGGCGAGAAATATTTCGAAAAATATATTTGATGTTTGCATAGTTTTTGAAAAAGGTAATTATAGTTATTGAAAAGTATCGATCTTTCCCAAAGAGCGCTGCGTTTGTCGAGTTTTGAAATAACCGGAATTCCGAGATCGGCAAAGAAAAGAGCGAGCACGAAATATAATTTTGAGAGAGGGTCGGAATTTTGGAAAGGGCTCGGTCAACAGCGTCCTGCATCTATACAGGATTATTATTCTTTGGCGGGCACGCGGGGGAGCGAGCAAACTTTCGAAAGCGGAAGCGACTCTCTGGGCGGAAGCGATGAACGATAGTTCGGCAACAATGGCAGTCAATCAGGGCGAGGCGCGCGCGCGTGGGCAGAGTGATGGCATTCAGCGCCGGCGTTCGAATCGGCTCGATTATATATCCGGTACGGAGGGTAGAGAGAGGACCGGTCAGCAGATATATACGCCAACTTGCACGGCCGGTGCGCTTCCCTCTGGCTTTCAGCGGTGCGACCGCGCGCGCACGACCTTTTGGTATAACGCCGACAACGACGTTACGCTCGTAATGCGGCGGCGGCCTGCCTCGGCGCGCCTCGCACGTTCGCCTGGCCCTACAATTTAACCAGTTAACCGGGCTTATATTAAATAAAATGCCGCCGCGCCGAACCTGCGCGCCTCGCTCGCGCGTTCGCGTACTTTGAGTGTTGCAGCCTAATTCTCGCTCTAGAGATTGTTATTAAATTTCCACCGTTCGTGCAGCTTTCTCTTTCTTCCTAGCCAAAGTCCTCTGCCACTTTACCAGCTGCCTGCCTCTTTTTTACCTCTATTCCCCCCCTCTCTCTCTCTTTCACTCGACTTTTTGCGTTTCTTTCATTGTTTCTCTCGCGCCCGACTTTCCAGCGAAAGCTTTTTTCTTAATCGCATTTAGGTTAAACGAAATTTTTTCGGACCACTCGCTCAAACGCCACAATTAAACTAAATACGATTTGCATTCTCAACAGCCGTCACGCGTAAAAATTGCATTAAATTTTGTTAATTTATTCGCCTATTATAAAATACGCCTTTTTCAACTTTATCTTTTGTCCCCTTATTATTTTCAATCTACTCATACTGCTTGACAAGTATTTGAAATTCCTCATAAAGATAGACAAGCGAATAGTTTCATAATAATTATTCAAAGAACGCGCTTTGAGCCCTCGCGTATCTCCTTCGTCTTCTATATGACTTTGCCCATCTCCCTTGCTCTTATGGTGTCTTACAATTTTAGTATTTCGTCTTACGTTATTAGAGGAATGTCAAATGACATTTTTATGACGAATAAATTAAATTCTTTAATCAAATTTCCCTTGCTCGAGACTATATACTGCTTTGGAATTTTACGAGCGGCTAACGTTCTATTTACGTTGAAAGGCACTCGTATGTATATGTATTTTTTTTAAAATTCAAGTAATTACTATATTATTAAAAGTTGAAAATTAAATAAATCCTACCCTGGTAGAAAATAGACGAACTTCGTTGGTTAACATGTTAATCAAATGGAAGCATTTCTACTTAAGATTAACATCGAATTTGAATCAAAACTATTTAAAACTATCACTATATTTAAAGCATCCACAATATAATATTTCCTCATGTATAAATATTCTTCGTCGAGAATAGAAATATAATATTATGATGTGACGTGTTTGAATTTAAAAATTGACCCTGGTAGAAACCAGGGTAGCTTTATTGTCACTGACTAAATCGTATTTTAATTGACTTACGTGTAATATTTTTACTAAAACTTGAAATATTCGAAAATTAATTTTTACGTAGCAACGTTCGGTGAATAATAATCGGAAATTACAAATCCAAAGAGAACGCCAAGCCAAAGTAATTGAAAAACATGACTATTTTATAAAATCGATCATCGATCGTGAAAGTTGTGCAGAAACGTATAAAGAATTTATCGACTAAATGTGCGTGAAAGTGCAGGAAAAGTTAGCTAATCAGCAAGAAAGGAGGACTTTGGGAATCTGCGCGGCGCACATGAGAGAGGAGCTTAGCCCGAGCCTGCAATTTGCAAGTCCACACTTGGCTGCGGCATCGTCGTTTCTTAAGGCCTAATGTCATTGTATCAGTGCGCAGCGCAGATTCCACTTTCTGGAACACGCAGGGCGCACTCAGCTTTGCTCGGAGCGTCTCCGCCCTGCTCGCCCCCGTCCTTGTCGGCAACTTGGTATATAGTCGCAGAGTCGCGGAGCAGCGCCAGCGAGTTCGTCGCGAGCGCGCACGTTAATTGAGCACTAATTCAATCTCGGCTGCTGCGCTGCGCTCTGCGCCGTAAGTCGCGGGGCCGATGCTGCGTGCTCTCTCTCTCTCTCTCCCTCTTTGCCAGTTCCCCCGTCGCGCTTGCGCACGCAACTTGGCTCTGGATGCGCATAATTATTCCTAAAATGTTCGCCTTGACTACTGCACAACGCCCAAATAATGCCCGTAGTCTTTCGGAAAATTAATTGTCTCGCCCAATTTTCCTCCTTTGACGTTACTGCCGCGGCGCCAGTATAGTGCGCTGCGCTTGCTGTTCATTTGTTTTTATACCCGAGACCTCGCGGGGCTTTTTATATATAATAGGCATAAATTTCCAATGGCGCGAATGAGCGAGTGGCAAGAGACACACAGGGCACAGAAGAAAAGCTCGGCCGAAATCCGCGTGCGCGTATAATAATTTCCGAGAGCGCGGGGAAAGAGAGGACAAAAGCCGTGTGTCCGAGGGGGCGCGGACCGCAATAACTGGCAACTCGAAAGCACGCGCGCGGATGAAAGAGAGTGAAGGGGTGCGGCTCGCGTATTGGAAAACGCTAAATATCTCGCGGCTCCGCGCTCCGTGTCATTCATTTTATTTGATAGCGAGCCACCGCGCGCTGCCTCTCGCAAAAGAGAAAGAGAGAGCCCGAGCGCGGAATTATAGCAGCCGACTAGCGGCGAATCCTCGATAAATCACGCAAAATAATTACGACGTCGGGAATAAATAGAGAGGGGCTGCCGCCTGCGCGTGTCCAGTCCGTCCCATAAAGGGAAGAAAAAAGCCTGCGACCGCGCTGTGGCCTCTCTTTCAATTTGGCGCGGCACTTGAACGCGGGGGGGATAAAAGCGCGCGACCAACATTTTTTTCATCGATGCTGTACTGTTTTAATGAAAACTTTCCTAGGGGGTATCAAAGTTGGAATTTAATTTAGGGCCATAATAAACGACGCGCACGCGCCGGCAACTTCCTACGTCTGCCGGCCGCTCTTTTTGTCCAGCCCCGGCCCAGCTTTTTGCACTGTTTGCGCAGGGATTTCGCCGAAATGATGTTGCTCATGCCGACGCCGCGGATCAACTTTGCCGCTTCGACGCTTTTTACGCCCCGGGCACCGTTTTTTCTCCTTTCGAAACTTTCACGCGGAAACATTTATTTTTCTTCCCCTAAACAAGATGTTCTATATAAGTATAGCAAATGCATTAATAGATTTAATCATTTTTGTGAATTTTCATGGCGCTGGAAATGCGTGAGAAAAAATTTGTAGTAAAAATTACTATTTCTTATTGTGAACGTGCCGGATAGGTTCATTTTTTCTTCAAAATTCCCTGCTAGAAATATGATCTATACTCTATCAATTTAAAGCTAAATTTGGCACTTGCATTTGACCACATTGATATTTCAAGTACCAGTAACTAGTAATAGATTTAGGTACATTTTGCGTTATTGTTGGATGTTTATTTTTGTTAAAAATTCGTCCAGTTGAATCGTTAATTCTCTACGAGGGTTACTACGAAATATGAGTCTATACCCGTGTTTACTATAGAAAAAATGTTCCTCCCCTCGTGCAAAATATTCCTTTAGTCAAATACTTTTGCAATTGACAAAGTAAAGAATTGCACACGAATCGAAATACTCATTCGTTTGGATTCTGAAATATTCGCGTGCTTGCTTTACAACATCGTGCACATGTATACATTTAACTGGCATTTGAAAAATGCAGATTAAAAATGTTTTGAAAAATATATAAC
>JAPYZO010019157.1:0-11331 GCA_030522905.1 Torymus flavipes | reverse complement strand
ATTAGTTCATCGAAGTAACTTACTATTGAGGCCCTGGTCACACAAGTACGCACCGCCGTATAAACTAAGCGCGTTCGACCGTGTTACCGCATAAGAGACGATAAGAATGTTGATAAAATTTTAGTAGCATCGTTAGAAAGTAATCGCTAATCATAATATTAGCTATATATCTATTAGTGATTAGTTTATAGTACCGTTGCGACTGCTGGGCAGTACCAAAAATCCATCAACATTCTTATAGTCTCTTACGCGGTGGCCGGTGGAACGCACGCTTATCCAGACGTGGGTCCTTATGCGACCAGCTCCGATTGCATTTTTGTTCAATTAAATTTGCGTTTATAACCCATTCGTTAGGTATGGAATTTTCCAAATCGCCGGGCTGCCCAAAGCGCGGGGCCTAGGGCGAACGCCCCAGTCGCTCTACCCAAAGGCCGGCACCTTGCTCTGTCGAAACATCGCGCGTCATGAGTTTTCGTTCGAGCTATTGCGAACAGAGTTTATTAACATTTGATTGCGTTTCTTTGCTCTTTAGATTCCTAAAATGTTTTATAAGTCAATGCTTGGGTAATTCAACAACTTTTCGGTAGTTTATTATAATATTACATAATTGTTCCTAATAAATTGACACAAAAAAATTATTTAAAATTATTAATAACTACATATGATTTTCAAACTTCAGAATAGTGTTTCTAATAATTTATTTAAATGCGTTAATTATTAATAATTTAGCATATCATTTTTTTTACAATATTGGATCAATAATCACAAATTTTCTTATTATTTTCAAATACAAATTAATTATTTATTTATCATAAATAATTCGAGAATCGTTTATAAATGTACCTTTATTTAAATTATTTTGATTAAAAAATTGAAACGAATTTTCTCTTGAATTATTTCTGACAAACAAAAATTGTTAATTGTTTATAATTATTTTATAACTACTATAAATATTATAAATAATATTTATATCTGCAATAGTAATGTCATTCTTATTATGCTATATACATTTAAAGTAATGTGTATAACGCGCTTCAGGTCTTTGCTCACATATACGGAGTCTAGGTGTGTGAGTGAATGCACGCTCTTCGTGTATCGTATATGCCGGTATATGCTTTCAATGTGTGAGTAATCGCACGTCGGAGCGCAGTCCAATCTGTGTATTGCATATGTCAGGGTACGCTACCGTCCGGTTTCGATGTGTGAGTAAGTGCACGTCGGAGCGCAACCGACAGCGATCTCAAAAGTGGTAGAATCTAAAGCTTTGAGGGTTACGTACACGCACACTTTGAGGCGTGAACTTGGCTACATTCTGCCACTTTTGAGATCGCTGGCACCCGATGTATCTTACGCTAGCGCTTGAGTATGTGAGTAATTGCAGGCGCTTCGTATATCGTGTGTATAACATATACGCGGACATGGAGTTTGTTATCCAAGTGGTGAAATAATAAATAAATATTATTTTATATTTGAGATTTAACTAGAAAAAAATAGATTTTTATGTGATTTTCAATTTAGAATTATTTTGGTGTATCATTTATTATTGGGAGTAAAAGCAATGAATAGAATTTCATAATTATTTTGTTTTGATACATTTACCCAGTCACATTTTCAGTACTCAAGATACGCTCTCCATGACTTTGGATAAGAGGATTCCTCCGTTCTAATGAAATATCTGTTGATTTTGGTTTCTTATACGATTATAACAAACAAAATATTATTATGATGTTTCCAACAAAATCCGTGGCTATAATAAATTTATATGTAACATTTCTTAACCTTGTCTTTATGTTTGATCATCCGTTTTCCATTCTCAGCCTCTACTTGATCATCCGTTTTCCATTCTCAGCCTCTACTACAACATTGTTATTATCTCTGACTTCTCTTATTATAAATTTTCCGTTATAAAACCGATCTAGTTTTCTTTTCTTGGCTCTTTTAGTACATACAGGACCATTCCTACTTCTAGGTGATGTGGCCTGGTTTTTCTATTGTATATTCCTTACTCCGATGCTTAGCAGATACTATGTTTTCTCTTGCAACATTTCTAATATTTATCTGATTTTTCACTAGATCGCAAACATACGATCCATAGGTTTGTAAAGGGAATTCGTCTGCTAACTTAGTTGCATTTCGAGCCTTTCGACCATAGATGACTTCATAGGGAGTAAACCATGCGGCGCAGTGAACAGAAGTATTGTATTCCTGCATCGTGAACGAATGACTCTATCCCAGTCACTTTTATCACTTGCATGATTTCTAATGAAATCGGTTAGTAGCGCGTGACTTCGCTCTAATGATCCATTCGACTGTGGATGGTAGTCAGTTGTTGTTACGAGCTTAAATCCGAAGAATCTGAATAATTCTTCTAGTAATTTTTTTTTAAAACTTCGTCCTTTATCACTTAGAATGATTCTTGGTACTCCATATTGGGCGATAAAGTGACAGGCTAATGCATCGGCTATCGTTATTGCTTTGATATTTGGAATTGACACTGCTATACAAAATTTTGATAGTAGGCATTGCATGGTAAGAATATGTTGATTACCTGACGTGGTTATAGGCAGTGGTCTTACTATGTCTATGGCTATTTTTGCAAAGGGCTCACTGGAGTGTCCGTGATCACCATTGGTTCCTTCGTCTTAACACGGGTTAGCTTTTGCATTTGACAAATTTCACATCTCTTTATTTCCTGCTTCATTCCTTTCCAATAAAACCGTTCTCGTATGCGTCTATACGTATTCTCCATGCCTTGATGTCCTCCAAATAAGCTGTCATAATGATCCTGAATGACCCATTTTCGTTCTTCCTCTGGTATTGGTCTACAAGCACCCGAACACACGGTGATGGTCAAATCTAATCCACCTAAAAATTTCCTTAGTTCTTCGTTCAAAACTCCCTTTGGAATACTATCTGTGATTTCGCCGCACTTTCCTATGCGTATGGAATGTATATCAAGATTGCGCAACTTATTTTTCAATGTTTTTAGGCAAGTAGCTAAATTTTTGGGTGTTATTGCTTCTGTACCACTCGCTGATATTACTAGACTAAATATGTTACGATTACGATATGATGTAACTATTACGTCACCTACTCGAGGATTAAATTTTGATAGTTCATTTTCACTAATAGCTTCGAGATCTAACAAAACTAGATTGTTATCAGAATCAAGACTCAGATCCTCGGTAATAAAATTTACCCAATTAGTAAGATTCTCTCGAGTAGGGACTAACCTGAATTCGTTCTGATTTGGTGCCTTTCTTACGAATCCACTTAGTGGGATGGCCTCGTGAGGTTTCACAGGTGAAGATGCTAAATTTCGCATTAAGAGGAATAAAAGGGACGGATATGTCGTCAATGTTACCAGAACATTGCAACTCGCAGTCCTCGTCATCACCGGCGGGGTATTCGAGTCTTCACGAGTGACTTCTGGCTCCTCGATAGACTGTTGGTTATTCCCTGACTCATTGGCTTGCTGGTAGTACGGATTCCACCATGAGCTAGTCGCATTCCATTCCTTGAGGAACTCGCATCTGCTCTTGGGACTGAAATTTGTTGGTTGCATACCTTGTTCATGGGTCTTCCCAGGCGGGTCATCTGATACTACCGAGCGTCGCATAGTAGACTGAAAAAGGTTAACAAGTCACTTTCGGAAGATGAAGATGATGAATCATTGGATCCAGCGTGTCTGATGGAGACTTTTAGTGCGTTGTCTTCTATTCAATCGTTATTCTCTATCACGGTCTTATTCGCTTCCTCTTCAGAACTCGAGTCGCTATCTTTTTCGGAACCCTCGGGATTTTCCTGACCTGAGGCCTCAGCTGGTGCATCGAGTAAACTCGGCATGACGGACTGATCTTGTAAAGATATGGCTGGTATGGGCGGTTATCGAATGCTTCCCTTTCAGAGGATGAGAGTTCCATTGATGCTTCGTCCGATGGTGTAGATAATGGTTAGACAGTGAAAGTGCGACCATACAAATAATGTCTGAAATACTGGACCGCAGCTATGACAGCTAAACACTCCTTTTCCGTTATTGAATAGTTGAGCTCACGTTTACTGAGACTGTGAGACATGTATGCGATCGGATGATCGTTTGACGGATCCCCTTGACTCAGGAGGGACCCGATAGTTTCATTCGATGCATCTGTAGTCAAGATAAAAGGTTTATTTAGATCTGCACATACCAATACGGGTGAATCACACAGTGCGTCCTTTAATAGCTGGAAGCTCTTTTGTTCTTCTTCAGTCCATTTAAAACTCCTTCCTTTCTGAGTGAGGCGATTGAGTGGACGTGCTTGGCTTGCAAAATCGAGTATGAATCATCGGTAGTAACCAGCCAGCTCCAAGAATTGCCGAATTTGCGTTAGACTTTTTGAAACTGGAAAGTTTGCTGCGGCGGTCACTTTTCCCGGGTCTTGTCGCACTCCGTGCGATCCGATTTTGTGTCCTAAATACGTGACTTCTAGAGTTAGAAATTGGCACTTATCGATTTGCAAACGTAGTCCTGCCTTTGATAGGCTTCGTATGTACGAAGCACTTTATCCTCGTGTTATTCGCGGGTCTTGGCATATATTATAATATCATCCAAATAAACGAAAAGTTCTGTACCTAGCATTCCTATTAGAACGTGGTCCATGAGACGTTGAAACGTCGGCGGTGCATTATTTAGTCCGAAGGGCATACAAACGTATTCGTAGTGACCATACTGTGTGCTAAAAGCGGTCTTCTGCCTGTCTTTCGGCTCCATTATAATTTGATGGAATCCACTGGCCAGATAAAAAACAGAAAAGTATTTGGCTCCTCCTACTTGTTCCAGAATCTCTGTGATATTGGGTAGAGGATAAGCGTCCGGAATCGTTTTCTCGTTAAGTTTACGATAGTCTATTACTAGACAATATTTCTTCTTTCTGTCTGGTCCGGGCTTCTTTGGAACAATCCATAGTGGGCTGTTATACGGAGACTCAGAAGGCTGAATAATATTATCTTTTAGAAATTTGTCAACCTGTTCTCGTACTTCTTGGTGGAGTACTGGTGGATATCTATATTGCTTAGTAAATATGGGTCGATCATCGACTGTATTGTGTGACGAGGGTATCAACAGCATGGGCGATCTTCGTTGTTGGACTCTCTCCGCCAAGGCCGTCGCACTTGCACACTTGCAAAGGAAGCAAATGTGTACAAGACACGTATGTTGTAAGGTGCAGCGACGGCAACACCGTACGAGCGAGCCCCGAGCCACGACAGCGAGCAGCGAGGAAGAGAGAGATAGAGAGAGAAGAAGGGCGAAGAGGGATTCCCGGCGCCGCGCGGAGCAGCGCGCGAAGGAACGTCGGACAGTCAGTGATAGTTACAGTCTAGCCTCGGCGCGACGTTCGCCTGCGTCGGCCAGCTGGCCGCGCAAGGGCCAGGAAGATGAAGAGAGAGGAAGCAGTAGCCGAGCCACCAGCCAGCCGCAGCTAGCCAGTGGCCACCGACGTCTCCGTCGCCTGCAGAGAGGCGAGGATCACCGGCGGAGGCTGCCAGCGCAGCATACCAGCGAGGCCGAGTAGCAGCCCATCTGCGTGGTCCAGGGGCGGCCATGTTGTCGTCGGCGCACGGCGTACGCGACGACAGGCACGGCGGCGTCCATGGTAACAGCGATATGAGAGGCGCGAGAACGGCAAGGAGGTCGGATACTTCTCGGCTCTCATCGTCGCAACCGCAGCAGAAGGCAGCAGCCGCGACGGCCAGGAGCATCAGCGAGTGGTGCTATACGGCGAAGAAGATATTAGGCGAGTAGTTTTCTTTGTGGGCATTCGGCCTGGTCTTCGCGATTACGAGGCGAGCGCGCCTGGGCTTTTAGGAGTCCGCGTGGCTCGCGCTAGTAGAGCTGCTGCGCTCCCGGCGATGGTGAGTTCAGCCTCCTCACAGGATTGCGAGGAGAGTCGAAAGACCTTTTGGTTGTGAGGCGCGCCATGTTGGCGTGCATATAGTGTGCTCGTGTGGGAGCGTAAATGCATTAATAATCAGCAATAAAGTGATTGTTAGTTTAAAGGTGAATTGAGAGTGTGATTTACGAGTGAACGCTTTCCACACACACATCCTTGCGCACAGGGAACGGCTATCCCACCGTCTCCGCGGCAGGCGGAACTTCGGTCTCCAGCCTGAGCATAAATAAATAAGTTGTGACGGTTGTATCGGGATCGTCGAGATACAACGTTACAGTAGATATTGTTATATATTCATCTACCAACATCGAACATAAGAACGAAAGCGTTGCTAAGCGATATGTTTGTTCTTGTTTTCGACTCGATTTAGTTTCAGTTTTGTCAATTGAGTCGAGAGTTTGTTATCAATAAGATTTCTAATTGTGTTTGTGATCTAAAATAAAAGTTATATGTTATTCTTTTGTAATGATGTTTATTATTAGTTATTGTATGTGTGTGTGTGTGTGCGTGCGTGCGTGCGTGCGTGCGTGCGTGCGTGCGTGCGTGCGTCGTGCGTGCGTGCGTGCGTGCGCGCGTGTGTGTGTGTGTGTGTGTGTGTGTGTGTGTGTGTGTGTGTGTGTGTGTGTGTGTGTGTGTGTGTGTGTGTGTAACACTATGATGCGTTGTTACATGCGTGCGGGGTGGTGGATCTCCCTTTAAGGCGGTCTTACACCTATAGGCCTTTCTGACCAAAATTACCTAGAAAAATGATAAAAACTATTATTATGATAAAATAATGAAAATATATTGTAAATATAACTCATTTTGAATAAAATGAGCTAAGGCAGAGGTCCTTAAACTCATTTTATTCTCAGTTATACCATTTTCAAGAAAAAAAAGTTTGGCGTTACTCTTCTCTGAGACCGGTTCATCAATTTTCATAAGGGGGAAATTGTTTATAATTTATGTAGTTTAGGCCCTAAGAGTTGAAATTTTATAGATTTTATGTTTCAGTATTTTTTTCATGTTATAAACTGATTTTTTTTGCCATAATATTTTCCATTTTTTTTAATTTGTAGGGTTTTTAGCATGAAAAAAATATTTAAACATAAAAATCTTAAAATTGCAACTCTTAGAGCCCAAACTACATAAATTATGAATTTGCCGTCTCTCCCATGAAAATTCATGAACCTGTCTCAGAGAAAAGTAACGCCAAAGGTGAAAATTTAATATTTTCAGAAATTATAATGCAAGTATATGTATGAATAATACGTATAATAAAGTGATGATGGAAAAAATGATTTTATCAACTTTGACGTATTAATTGACGTATTAATACACTTTTTGCCAGGATGATCTTAGCTTCTTAAATTTTAATTGGGCTTTCATATTTCATATGACCTGCTGCAAATTCCACATTTATCTTAGTATTACAAATAATTAT
Source organism: Torymus flavipes (assembly GCA_030522905.1). Taxonomy (NCBI): domain Eukaryota; kingdom Metazoa; phylum Arthropoda; class Insecta; order Hymenoptera; family Torymidae; genus Torymus; species Torymus flavipes. The sequence goes on along the minus strand of JAPYZO010019157.1, from coordinate 3,978 downwards.
ATAATTCAGTATGATGTTTAACACATTGCAAGGTGTCAGACCTTATATTTAAACCATTTCATGTAAGAGAACGGGTCTCAGGTATAGGAAACTGAGTTTCAAGAAGGAGAGGAAATGGGAGATCCGATGGCAGATGATTTTGTAAGTTTTATGGTATTTATTTTTAAAGCCTAATTTCTGAAAACATTAAGAAACATTATAGATTTTATGTTTCACAATTTTTTTTTTATGTTAAAAACTGTTTTTTTTTGCCATAATTTTTTCCATTTTTTTGAATTTTTAGGGTTTTTAGCATGAAAAAAATACTTAAACATAAAAATCTTAAATTTCCAACTCTTAGAGCCCAAACTACATAAATTACGAACGATTTGCCGTTTATCCCATGAAAATTCATGAACCCCTCTCAGAGAAAAGTAACGCCAAAGGTGAAATTTTAATGTTTTCAGAAATTAGACTTTAAAAATAAATACCATAAAACTTACAAAATCATCTGCCATCGGATCTTCCATTTCTCCTTCTTGAAACTCAGTTTCCTATACCTGAGACCCGTTCTCTTACATGAAATGGTTTAAATATAAGGTCTGACACCTTGCAATGTGTTCATGTATAATATTATTATTTATTCATATATAATATCATCCATCCACTCTTGAGTCACTTTTTAAAACATCATACTGAATTATATAATTATTTGTAATACTAAGATAAATGTAGAATATGCAGCAGGTCATATGAAATATGAAAGCTCAATTGAAATTTAAGAAGCTAAGATCATCCTGGCCAAACGTGTGTTAATACGTGAAAGTTGATAAAATCATTTTTTCCATGATCATTTTATTATACGTATTATTCATACATATACTTGCATTCAAGCTTTATTTATATTACTTGTGTGTTAAAAAGCCTTGTTGGTTTTATGTGTAGAGTGTCTTGATACTCATTGTAGTGTGCAATTCTTCTGAATTATTGCATAATATCGTATACTGAGCAAAACTCAATAATCTCACTCTCATCTTTCTTATAAAATAGATATATTTTGATTCGTTCGATCAGAATTATCATTGCTTTTTTCTTCATACATTTAATTTAGATTCAACTAAATCATGACAATTCATATTTTTGGTTTTAATATCTGTATTTAATTTTCATATAGTGTAATCTCGTCTTGAATTGAAGCACTTTTCAAATTTTAACAAAACTGTCACTGCACGTTTATATTATTAAACTTGTCAAAACTTTTCAGATATACCTTCACATATAAAAACACATTAAATTTTCACTTCTTGATTCACCTACAAATAAGTACAAATATTAAAACACTAAGAGAAAAACTATGCATAACAACAAACTCGGCTGAAATCACATGGTTGATGGTTATGTTTATATGGCTATGTTTACGCTGGTAGAAGCAGACTAGTATACTCTAGTACCGCTAGAGTACGCAGATGTCGCCACAAGCTTCAGCGTTCAACTTTTCGACGTTCGCGGCGCCTATGCGGCCCTCGCGCTCGTCCGTTTTTGTCATTACGCTTTTTGTGCGCGTAGCGTGTGCCACGAATTTCAGCACGTGGGGAGTGTAAGTGAATGTACGGCATGAAAGTTAAAAGAAGTGCTTCTCCTCCTCTGGAGGAGCTGGAAAAAGCAGTTTGCGAGCTCCAGGAGCACATAAGTAAAAAACTGAAGCGACAGCAGGAGACTGTTCAGACTGTTGGCGGCGAGACCGGCGAGGGCGGAGAGTACGACGAAGATTCAGGTAAACACAATGATACGATATCTAATTGGCGGCGAGCTCACACGAGAGGTGAGACATACCGTACAAACTGACTAGGCTTATGCGATTTAGAACTCGATTCGATGCATAACCTAGATCTTTGGCTTATTCTAGAAAGTTCAAATGCTCGTGAGGATGATGATATGGAACCTCAAAATAAAGAGAACATTGAGCATAATGGGCAACATACGAACAATCCGGATGAGACCGAGCTCAGTCAACCGAGCGATTTTGTCGAGTTGGACGAGGAAACATTGCTTATCCTCAGTGATGACGAGTCAGCAGATCAAAATAAAAGATTTCTATTCCACCCCAAGTTGGCTAGTACTTGGCAAAAGACTCTGTCGAAAGGCTTAAAAAAGGAAAAAAAGATGGCATTGTTGGAGAAATACCCAAGGATGGGTAATTGCCCAATACAGACGCCGAAACTGTATATTGAGATTGAGGCAAGTGTCAACGACACTTCGAAGAAAGGGACAAATTTTTTGTCTTAGACATGGACTTGTGCGGCGCTAGTTTGTCAGCTTTGGGATCGGCAATTTCTATAATTTTTGATAACTCGGTAAAGGAAATCGACACTAAAGAATTACTATGTAAACTGGTAGATTCTGGCAAACTAATGTGCGAATTACACAAACAGTTGATTAAGGCAAGGAAAGCCTTCATTTACCCGAGCATTGATAAGAAAGTCCGATTGATCCTGGAAAAAGCGAAAACAGGAGAATTTCTGTTTGGGCCAGAGCTCTCGCTGAAAATTAAATCAGCAAAAGCAGTGGAAAAATTGGGCTTGACCATTAAGCCGCAGACAGTGGACAAGAAGCCGATATTTCAGGCGTCATCGAACCGCCAGTCGAATCACAGCCGCAACCCAAACAATCAACAAACGCCGCAGAACCCGTCCGGCACGAACAATTCCAGGAAGTAGGAGCGGTAAGTGCCATAGCGGGCCGTCTAAAATATTTTGCGAGCGCTTGGACTAGCAAAAGAAGCGACGACTTTATTTTGAAATGTTTAGTGGGATATAAGATAAGGTTTAGTTCAGAACCAGTTCAAAATAAATTACCTAGTCAAAATTGTTTAAAAGCTATTAATGAATCTTTATTGGAAGACTCGATTGTAAATTTATTGGAATTAGGAGCGATTGAAAAAGTTTCAGCCCGCAAGGATCAATTTGTTTCATCGTATTTTCTAGTGAAAAAACCAAACGGAAAAATGAGATTCGTAATGAATTTAAAAAAATCTTAATAATTTTATTCCCACCGAACATTTCAAAATGGAAGATTTTCCAACGGCAACGAAGTTGGTAACGAAAAATTGTTATATGGCGTCGATCGACCTAAAAGATGCGTATTTCTTAATTTCTCTTCATAAATCTAGCTATAAATATCTATGTTTTATATGGAAAGGAGAAAGATATGTTTGGAATTGTGTTCCGTTTGGCCTAAATGTTGCTCCTTGGCTTTACACGAAAATTATGAAGCCCGTAGTTAATTATTTGAGGAGTAGAAATTTAGTTTCCGTGATATATCTGGATGATTGGCTTTTGTTCAGTAGATCTTACGACGAATGTTCTGTTAATGTGAAACTAACGATAGAAACTTTAGAGCGCTTAGGATTTATAATAAAGAAACAGAAAAGTGACTTAATTCCCAAGAATAAATGTAAGTTTTTAGGATTTGTGATAAACTCGATAGATATGGTTATTGAATTACCGGAAACGAAAAGATACCAAATTCTAAGTTTGCTAAGAAAATTACGGAAGAAAAAATATTGTGTGATCAGAGAATTCGCGAGTCTAGTAGGGTGTATCGTTGCGGCATGTCCAGCTATACAGTACGGTTGGCTGTATTCAAAAAGTCTAGAAAGAGTAAAATACCTTAGTCTATTTAAAAATAATCTAAATTTCTCAGCGAAAATGGTTATCCCGAGTTCATTGTGGGCAGACTTAGATTGGTGGGAAGAAAAAATATTAACACGGTACAATAAAATTCGTCATAACAAATTTTTACTAGAAATTTTTTCTGACGCATCCGGTTTTGGCTGGGGTGCCACGTGTAACGGTGTGGTAATTTTTGGAACATGGAACAATGAGGAGCGCGAAAATCACATTAAGGTGGTCTTATACCCATAAATTTCGAAAAAATCGAATTTTTTTTTATTTACTCTTTTTATAGAAAGTTTCCTCTGGAATACGATGCCGAAAACCG
>JAPYZO010019115.1:0-12649 GCA_030522905.1 Torymus flavipes | reverse complement strand
CACGACTTTTCCTCCTTGGTTGGGACCTTTAAAGGGATTAGGAGGGAGCGAACGCGCGTGGGAATCCCAATGGCCGATCTTTTAACCTTCTTTTGAGTTTTCTCTATACACTGACTTTTTGTCGGGCTTGGTTTCCGCCCGCTGTATATAGCTGAGTCGGCGAATCAAAGTCCAATCGACGCGCGTACGTTCGATGCACCGGGGAACTTTGGAAATGCTAATCGGGATTGCGCTTCGGTGCGGTTTATACGATGCATTTGACACGGCGTGAGATGAAACTTGGCTGTATAGGGAGAATTATTATACGCGCGCGCGGCAAGCGGTTTTCCTTTTACGGACTTTTGAAATTGTAATCTCTCGTGTTTGCGGGCGCGGGCTTTTGATATATATAAAACTGGAGCGCTGGGGGCCGTGGTGCTGTTACATAATTCAGAAGAAATAAGGAAATTTGAATGACGCGAGATACATATTAGCCTGGTTTATGTATACGTTTTGAAGTTGGGAGCGTGAAAGAGCGGCGTATGTAATGGTTTTGAAAAAGAGATCAGTTGTAGTTATTGTTTTGTGTTTGATAATAAAGGATTTATTTTTCTTCGATATTATGAACATTCAACTTTGTTTGATAGTAAGGAATACGAAAGAAGTTGGTTATTTTATTATCATGCATTATACTCTCTTTTAATGAATTTTGATACAAACAGTAACCAAATTATTTATAATTACTAATATTATGTTATATAGTTCAATTTAATTTTTGCCGTATATAGTGTTATATGAATATAATTTTTATTTGCAAGAATAAATATGAATAATAGAGATACCCGACTGAAAATTCGCGTTGTAGACAGCATCAGCATAGCAAAATAATTCAAGAAAAATTCAACTTTTAATGTCTCTCAACTTAACGAATTTTCACGCTACGTATAATTTTGTCTACAAAACACGCACCGCGCGCATATATAATTAAATTAGCACCCACGCTCTAAACAATGCTTATGTCTGAATAATTAATTCATCCCATCTCCTTTCCGCTTTTTATTATTCGGCCCCGTATATGACGCTGAGTTATTGAAGTATATAAACCGTGCACTCACGGCCTAACGAATAATTTCGTCTCTCGCTCCCTCACTCGCGCGCGTATGCATTGAAACGACGCGCATACTCCGATGATGCAAGGGGTGGCGAGGGAGGGAGAGAAAGAGACGGAGCGAATGAACACCTCCCGCGCCGGTGGGAATTTAAATTACGCATTGTGTGCCCTCTTTTCCCGGTGTGCGCTACGGTTGATTAAACCTTTTCAGTGGCAAATTTTTCGGCAGGAAAAAATATAATACATTGTAATTTCGACGCCCGCGCCCGGCGATTGTCTCGGAAAAATTCGCATCTTCGCGCTCGAAGAGAAAAAAGTTCGTCCGATGAATTCCGACTTTTGTTTCCTTCTATATAGAGAACCTGTGTACAATAGGGAAAATTTTTTCGGATTGATATTAATCTTCGCGAAACCGAATATTTTACATTCTTTTATTTCGATATTTTACAAAAAAAAACTGCGTTTCCACATTTTAAAGCAAGCTTTTGATTTACACCACGCGTAAAATTTATATAGTTCAATAAAACGTTAAGTAACATCATAATAATCCTGTGGGTAACATTTTGGAAAAATCGAAATAACCCACACGCGATCCAAAAATAAAATCAGTCGTAAAAATTTCGCACCCCGCAAAACCGTACGCACACACTTTTATGGATTTTGATAACTACCCGCAGCCGAACTAATAAATTCGCCGCGACGCGTTTTCACCATAACACTTCGAACGCCGGCCGATAACCGCGCAACGATCTCCCCCTTTTTACAACTTCGCACTCGTGAAAGAGAGAAAAAATCTCGCGGCAGCAAATCGCCGTAGTACAATGGCAAAAAAATGTTTCCAAAGTCCCCCGAAAAAAAGCCGCGAGGTCAAAACGCGCGAGGCCCGTGGCCCATAAATAAAGGAAAAATATCGGGAGAGAGAATGGAATAAAAGGCAAAAAAAAGGGGCGAGAGACGGAGAATCGTCGTAACTCAAAACAAGAAAGACATAAATTCCCTTTAGGAGTAGGATATTAGAGAACCTGTGCTCCCCCTATAGTCTCCGTCTTCTCTTTCTCTCTCTGAAAACATATATATGTATATAAATACGTCCCCTGCACTCGCGGGATCTCGTTCGCGCAAGGAAGTGAAATAAGGAGCTCTCGGGGCGAAGGAAAGAGAAAGAGACGCGCCGGTGTAAAGTTGCTCTCGTGCGCGCGCGCCCCTCGGAGAGTAACGGTCCTCTCGCCGGCGGCTGTGGCAGCGAGTTACCGATATTATCGCCCGCGGGGTATTCGCGACACGCGGGACGTGCGCTCTCCGAGATTCCTTGCATCGTGGGATGCCGCAGGCGAAGGAGGAGGATGAGTAGAATGGAGGAAAAAGAGAGTAGGGAGGAGGAGAAGAAGGTAACAGATGAGGAGGGAGTGGTTTTGACTATTTTGAAGAAGATGGGGGGAGAAAAATATGGCGATTGAGAAGAGTGAATTGAATGGATTGAACGAAGAAAAAAGGATATTTCGGGAAGATGGATATATAGTAGAGAAGAAGGATGGAAAGTGCTGGGAGGGAAGTAAGAAGATTATGAAAAATGAAAGAATAAACGGAAGATTGCGTAGAAGAATATGTAAAATATGTTATGTACTGTAATTTGCATGGTAAACGAATTTACAAGATTGGTGAAAGAGAATTGTAGTTTATTTCTATATTTCAGATAATATAAGTGTAATAAATATAGTAGAGACATTATGGGGTAAGGTGGAAGCTGTCATGACTAGATTATGGTAATAGACAAATAGTAGAATAACAAAATGGGAACATACATATGAGGAAGAAGCGAGACTAGACGCATAAAAATAGAAGAAAATGAAGACGAATACGAGGCAAATAAAATGAAATGCAAAGGAAGAGTATATTATATGGGCACGCGTGTAGGTAGAAAAAAAGAGACAAATAAAAAAGCGTCGAGATGGAAGTAAGAGGAGAGATACAATATGTATGCGCGCGAGAAAAACTTTAAGACGACCGTAAATATCGCGCACTCGAGCGCGGCTGTAAGGTGACAAGCCTCTTCTTCCCCATCTCGAGCGTGTGGCGCTCGCGCCTAATGCAGATGCATATGCGCGCATTCGAGTTTAACGAGTACGTATTTGCATGTTAAACATTAGCCGAGCTGAGGTGTTTTTAATGACTCTTTTTTGAAAAGGAAGGCGCAGTTTTTCAGTCGTATATATTCGTATCAGTAAAGTGAATTAATATGCAAGTCAAAAAATGATACATTATCGAACGATATAAACTGATTAGAAACCGGATTTTTCGATATTTTCTCAGAACTTTACTGCCTGTTTATAGTCACTAAGTCATACACTTTTATGGGGAGGGTTGTGCAATTTATTGACTGGCTAGTGCATAAATCATTTGAAATATTCAAATTATTGTAAATTTTTGTGTAATGTATACAAATTAGTTAACGACGACTTTCACTATTATGGAAATGGTTTATTAATTGCTATATGTAACACATTTCCAATTTATTCATAATTTGGAAGTGGTTATATTGCGTAAACCAAGTATTACCATATCTATACGCGTAATTTATATAATTTTAAACAAGCAATAAACTTTTGAAGACCTTTTTCATTATAATTTATACATTGTACTTCGTATACCGCTCAAGAGTATGAAAATCCGTAGCACAAATTTCATTATAAAGCAATTTCAAACTTATACAAACAATTATCTTGCGCTTTAATTTAAGCTTTCAAAAATTTAAATTAAATAACTGTTGTCTTACAATAATCTTACTGTATACAATATTGTAAATGCTCTGTTCCCAAATGTAATTCTACAGTATTGGCTCTATTAACGATACAAACATAGTACACCGGCTTTACAATTCTCATTTCGTGCACGCGCCAGTCTTTATCTTCCACTGTCGCGTTTAACCCCCCATAAAAAGGTGAAACACATTCTTTCCGAAAAAAAAAAACGGCGCGCCATACCATTTAGGCGCACCGCCGCCATCTACGACGTATATTATCGCGCGTTCTCTTATTTCTATCGGCGTTCTCGCGAAAAACGCGCATATAGACAGGCCGAAAAGTATACAGGGACGAGGGGCAAAAAAAGACCGCCTGATATAACCGACATTTGCACGGCCTCAACCGTCGTGTTTTTACGGTTATGGAAAAACGAGAGACGCGCGCGCGCGCGTGCGATAGCTAACGCCGTTTTTATCTTCGCGAACGCGCGCGTGAGTGGGAGAGACAAAAAATCGGAAACGAGCGAAAAAAGGTGCGCGAGGCTAAAAGCGCGCGAGAGAGGAAAAAGTTTTAGCGCGCACGCCCGGGCCGATACGCATTTATAGACATGGGACTGCCGTGTCGCGCCGAATAGTGCAAACTCGAATATATAAATCCATATACATATATACATCCGCGTACATATACTCGTAGTCATGCTCTTTCGGGAGGATCTCCTTTGCGAAATACAAGATCCTTTACTTCGCGAGCGCGGAAGCTCGATATGTATACTATATATGTCGCGTCTCTGCAGCGAGTTTTTACGCCTCGTATTTTATACCTCGTCCGCTGTATGTGTGTGCGCTATACTCGCAGAGAGAGAGAGAGAGAGAGTTTCGGAGGTATATAGTTGCACAGTTCGGTGATCGGATTTTCCTGCGCGCGCTCGCCGGGGGAAAAATGCTCGGCGTGATTTCGCTGGGTTCCGACAAAAATTCCGAGGCGACGCACGTCTGTAACGGCGGCGGCTTGAAAGCGCGCGCTATGATTTTAAACTCTGAATGCATTGTTTTCGGATTTCGCTCTACTTTCCAAGTGCAGCCGTGTATCCGGCAGTTCGTTTCGCTTCATGTTATGTAGAGGCACTCGTTCCGAGACTTTTTTTCTTTTCGAGGGGGTTAGATGTAAGAACTCTCTTTTCTGTTGCAATATTGTTGTAATACTATATGGTATTTTTTTTATTGTTGGTTTAATTTTTTTCCTCGAAAGTGTAATAATACGGCTTTTATTGTCGAAAAGTTTGCTGTAGTGGAATTGAAAAAATATTTTTTTTAATTGGAATTTAACGAAAAAATTGTAACTTTTCCTACTGTTAGTTGAATTTTTCATTCGGAAAAAACGTTATATTTTTATTCTGTGAAGGATGAAACGAATTTAAAAAAATATTTCAATCTAATACATTGAAAATCTAAATAAATAAAAGGATTATTTCCAACTACTATATATCGGTGTACTTTACATTTAAATGAAAAAAAAAATTCACCGTACAATTATACGTTATTCTTATTCATAAAAATGATATAAAAATTTATTACGACTTTATTGATTTTAAACTATACCTATTCTACTATAATTTTCGAAACCCTCAGACACATCTAAGACGAAGCTCGTCTTCAAGCAAACCATATACCACAGAACCTCGAGAACCGCTTTCCCGCGACGAAGAAGCAACAAATATTCATCTCCAATTTGTATTAAAGTTCGAGTTCTCAAGCACGCCAAATTCTACTTTTACGCTTTTTCTCTCTCTTCCTTGTATTCGTATATATGTATACACGCTTTCGCTCTAAAGACGAGGCCGGGAAATCCCCGGCTCTTATGAGATATTGCGCGAGAGGTGTGCTGCTGCTGCTAGCTAGCTAGCCAGGCAGTTCGAGCTCGCGCGGGCGGGTGGGGAGAAAAATTTCATATTAACTCGATTCCGAATGAAAAGCTCGGGCTATTGCCTTTTTACCTAAAGGGCCGTGCGGAGGTAAGTACTTTGAGACAAGAGAAATTTATGAGAGAGAGAGAGAGAACCGTCTCTCAGTGGATTCAATTTCCTGGGCGCGCACTCCTCTCTCTCGTCCCTCCTTCTCGCGCGCGCACTGGCTTGATGTCACGTACACTTAGAGAGAGAGAGTGAGCCCGCATTGCAACGCTCGCCGGTATCTCAATTTTACGGAGGGAAAACTTCGTTTAGTCAGGGATAAAGGGGGCCGGGAGGAGAGAAAGAGAGGCGACCGAAACTATCTATATGCACTTTTCCCTCCCGCCTTGAAATAACAATGAGTCTTTTCAAACTTAAATAGCCTGGCTACGTGAAGCTTGCGCTTGTTGGTTCTTTTTTCGAGTGGGCGCGTAAGGGCGAGCAGCATTATGTTTTGGATTTTTTTTTCTGCTTGGTTTGCAAAATATGAGGGAACTTGGGGAACGAGTTACGAGAGCTTGTTTGCGAAGGGTTTGATTGCGTTTCGTTGTAAATGACGTGAAAAATGTAACGCGGTGAAATAGCTTTTCTTTGGAGGTTCTATAAGATAAGATTATACGTTTAGCCAATTAAATTAACACGTTGAGATTGATTGAGAAAGTTTCCAAGTTTATAGCTCCTAAATAATGTTAAACCATTATAATAATAAAACAATAAATAGAAAAACAGTGTAACCCTCATATAAATTTATAACTAATTTTGACTTTGCTTATTTATGTTGCAGGTGAGTCAGCGTTCCTTTACAAATGCATACAGTGACTATACACGTGTGGTAAGCGTTTCTACAAATTATATATATACATTCCAAAATATTATTTGCAAAATTTGCATAGTCCAAAGTCAGCTACTGCGTTATGTGAAAAGTCTTATTCTCGGTTATACTTCATCTGTAAAATACATCATCACAGCGTTCCAGCGAATTCAGCAAATTCGCAAATTCATTCCACTGAGCGAAAGGAACCCACTTGCATAACTTAGCCCCAGCACTACTCAAATGACAATCAAGTAGACTCATTTTTACACCGTAGAATCAGCAAAATTACAAAATTCTCCCGCCCGCTCGTCTAATCCCCCGGCATATAACGAAGACTAAGCATCTCACGCTCGAAAAACTCGCTCGCACTATTTAACGTTTAAGCCCTGCGCCTCCGCTGAAAAAAACGCCGAGAGAACAGAGACACGAGGTGACGCGACGCTGCGAGAGAGATAAGGGACTACTACTACTACTCTCTCTCTCCTAGGCAGAATTTATCCCGCCGCGCTTCGTTAAGCAGCCACGGCGCGAGTGAGTAGAGCTATATATGCCGACGTCTCTCGACTCTAGGGCACCTCGGGGACACGCGCAAGGTATGTATATATATGTGTATAATGCGAGAGACGAATTTCGGTCGAACACCTCGTAAAAAGGGACCATGAATATACTTTAAAGCGGCGCGTCTAGGAGCACAAACTCGGAATGACGGGGATGGAAATGCACGCGGCTGGATAATAAAACGCGTGGGAATTATGAAGAACGCGCGTGAGTGTGGGGAGGTTGTATAAAGTTGATGAATTATTTGATGAAGACTCGAGTGTGCGCGTTCGTCCTCGGCGCACAGGAAAATTAAAGTTGGAAAATTGTAATGTACGTGCGCGCCCGGGCGGGTGAGAGAGAGGCAATGAGCCGAAAGAGTAAATGGTAAGAATGCGGGGTTGTGTGACGCTGAATTAATAATTTCGGGGATGCGAGAGGGATGGAAAATTTTCCCCCTGCTAGAGAGAGAGCGATGTCGTATTCATTAAGTTTTTCCTAGTTCCGCATCCATCTTTTTTTGTTCGTCCGTGTACAAGCAATTGCTACTATTTTTTATAGGTATAGCGTTTGAACTTAAATGCGGTGTGACGGATAAATATGTGAAATTTCGTTGATTATTTACCACATGTATTGGTAAATAAAATAACCTATCGTTTATTATTATACATCATAAAATATACGTAAAAGAATAACGGTAATATAATATTTTATTTACATTTCGCTTGATATATAACGAACAAGGAAAAATAAAACACATTTATGGCTTTAATGAAAATGAGAATCAAGCGTGTATTTATTATCGAACTGTTTGTTAGGCTTTAATTAACTTTCATAACAATAATGATATATTTGCTCCCCACTCCCGTATATAACGCCTTTTCCACCAAAGTATCGAATTTCTCGTCGCACAAAAACACATTCGTTTTACGCGCCTCCAAACGCACACAAACCATTAACCCGAGCATTTTGCAGACTCTATCGCGTATATCGGAACAAATTTTTAAACACAAACGAAACCCAGTCCGTATGCTTTTGAGAAAAACATTTATTAACCCCGTCCGTTACTCCTCGCTCGCCTCGCAAACGAGATAGAATATTGGCTTACCGTTGATTTTAGGACTACCTATACGTTGCAATGTCCTTAAAACATCGCTACCGCCGCGCAGAGCTTAAATAACGGACGTCGTCGCGACGGCCCCCCCGAGTTTATGCCTCGCAATCCTCAAAGTGCACTCGGTCACGAAAACCCTTACGGTGCGGCTTCGTATATAAAAGGCCTCCCTTCCTTCCGCGCGGCGACGTGCGACTCTCTCATTCTTTTTTCAGCGCGACTCTCCGCGAGCTGTCGTCGACGACGACTGCGACGGCATAGGGCGCGCGCGCACGGAGAGACTCTGAAAAACGCCGACGCGGAAATTGAAATTTATCGTTGGAGTCTATTTCGTCTCTGCCGGGCTATACACTCCGCTCGGTTCAAGCGTTTATTTTAACGTTTATTTAATAACGGGCAATTTGGCGAAGCTTATTTTTCAGCGTTAAGTGAACTTGCCGGGTTGAAATATGTAATAATACTTTTGCAGTGGAATAACTTTTATCGTGTATTGATGGTGTAATACTACGATCGACTGTTATTTGGCTTCCCGGCTGTTATTGAGAATCCATATAAATCATTTTTTTCGCTTGAAACGAATGTATATTTATATGGAGTGTGCAGAATTTATAAATGAAAAAACGAATATAAAGTGTATTTATCCTTTTTCTACCTAGGTACATGTTACATATTAGTTTTTTTTTTTTTTCATTGCAAAAAGTAATCAAACATTGGTTTTAGTTTCGCAAAAATCATTTATAACAATTTATAACAATATTTGTTTAAATGAATATTACTTTTATGTGCAACTTTTGAAATAAATGGAAAAATAATGTTAAAAATGGTAATTTAAAGTCTGAAAATTAAAAAATTTACATTACCACTGGATTTTTCAATGTAGATGGACTTACATCTCACTACTAAATTTTTTATACAAACATTTTGATTTTGCGCAATTATTTGTATAACTCTGTATCCGATAATCATTAAACACATCGATCCACTGACGCGAACAGTCGAAGACTAATGCGAAAACTAAATATACTCACCATGATCCTCTGTACAACATCAAATGCACAGCCGCATCATCGACGTTGATTCGAAATCTCCTCATAACCGTGAAGCCTCCGCCCCTTTTAACACACTCGCGTGCTTAACACACTCACACACAGCGCTAAATAACGCGACGGCGGCTGCAATTACGTGAGCCATTAGGCCGCACTAAAATCCCGCGCGGTCCTCGAAACTCCCCGATATAATCAGATAAGCTATACGCGCGCGCGGAATTTTGACGTGCCGCCGAGTCGCTGTTTTGGTTAATACCTCTGCGAGTGGCGCACGTTTAATTGTATCATTTTAATTTGTTCAATATTTTATAACCACCCGGCCAAGTTAGAAATGCACGATGGTCATGCCGTACCTACGCGAATGTTTTGAGGGTAAGAGAGGGGTGGATGGTATGCTTTGAAACGGAGCAGAATGAGTTTGCAGGATATACACGAGTCGTCGGATTGCCCGTGCATAATGCAGTTACGATGGCGTTTGGTGTTGTGGGCACGACGCACGTGCGCCTAGAGGTGGTGTATAATTGTCAAGGATTACGCGGGCGAATTTCGCGGGTTAAGTTGTTTGTACAGTTGAAGTTGAATACATGTACAGTTTGTCAAAGGAGAGCTCTTCAACTCATGTTATTTCCATTTGTAGATATATTAAAAAGGGTTCTTAAAATTATAATAACGTGTACAGATATTAGATGTCAAAATAATTCCACATTACGCAAATACACATATTTTGCATATATTTAATATAATTACTTGGTAAAACACGCATATTTACATTCTAAAGGATTATTTACACCAAACAATATACAACATCGAAAGTGTCTATACACGTCCGATCTAAAACATACATTAACCTCACGCTATCGTTCTCGAAAAACGTCGTCATATATATCATCATCTTCAATCCAAACATATCCTCACAGCTTGCCTGTAAACATGTCACGGCGCACGTATCGCTGCGGTGTAGACTGCTGCTTGACGCAGTAGCCGCTGCTGTGAAACCAGAACATGCTCGACTGGTCGTACTTAGTGTTGCAGTAGTCGCAGTTTTCGAGCTGTATCGAGGAGTGATCCTTGCGCCAGTGGCGGTCCAGGCCCTCCCGATCGGACGTGACGAAGCCGCAGTAATCGCACTTGAAGGGCTCGCTGCAGAACATCTCGTGCTTGCGCAGCGCCGATTTCCACTGGAAACACTCGTTGCAGCGCGTGCAGACGTTTCCACATGGCGAACTGTTGACGTAGCCACCGACTGGTGATTCTGAGCCTGCTGAGCGACGATTGTTTTCCTTGCCTGAGAAGCCGTGAATTTTGTTAAGGTTCAGATTTTTGTACGAAGTTATGTAGTTTTGTTAGTTGAAGATATGAATATTTTAAATGGATAGGTGCGATTTTTGTCTGTACGGGCTGGTAGATGAAGTTATTTGTATAAGGATTTTAGGGATTTTTAGGTAAATTTGTTTAGAGTCATAAAATTGCGTACTTACCTAGAACCGTCGAAGTAGGACTGGTACGTTTACGTTTATTAACTTGTATTGCTTCTTTTTCTGGTTTCCTCTTTAACTGTTTTACTTTGGTAGTCGTCACATTACGTTTATTAACTTGTATTGCTTCTTTTTCTGGTTTCCTCTTTATCTGTTCTACTTTGATAGGCGTCACATTACGTATAGATTTGCAACGTTTGCCATTGTAATGTACACCTCTACCTTTCATTCTGTTTCTAATTTTTTCAAGGATATCCACTTGCTCTTTACTAAGTTCATCGGTACCACACTTTGCATCTATAGGTCAATGGAAGTAATATATACATTAACAAGCATTATAATTTCAATGATACATTTGAATATTATTTTTATATATAATATTTAGTGATTATAACGTATTTCAGAGAGAAAGCATTTCGTTGATGATAGCTCGCTTACCATCCATCAATAAAGACTCTTTGAAAGCTCGTTTTTTTAAGACAAAAAGAGCCATTGTTGTAGAGATCGCGTGGTTGGTTGTACGATAACAAGAGATGTTCAAGATATTTGAGATTTTATAGAATTGCTGTAATTTGCTAAGACAGTATACTACGTATACAAATAATTACGTGTGTCCAATAAATATTTTTGATATGCAATAACAATCTCTTGAGAAAAACCAACGATAAATTTAACCTGTCGAATTGTGTATTTTCTATTTCGTTTCGTAATATCAAACTATTACAATCAAGTTTAAAATGAAATAGCTTAGACTGTATTTATGCATGATTTTTAAGTATGTACAATTATATATATAAAAAAAATGACTTAATCACCAACCAATATAAAAAACTACATTGTAAATGAATTTTCTCAAAATAATAAAATAGTCAAATAAAACTTCATATCCGCGCACACCTGTCTAAGACTCATTTTCTACCTAAGCTAGAGATAGACTGAAACTATCAACGGGCTATAGCATGAAACAAGGCATTGTTGTGAGCTTTATCATAACTACGAATGTAAATAAAAGTCCGAGTACTGACTATAGCTCTATACCTTTCTAAACAATACCCTTTCATTAAATAGTTTCTGAAATGGAAATAAGAATAAGAAATTAAATTCCTCTGCATCTAATAAATACGGCTATCTGCAATTCCGCCAACATTTTAATAAAAAAAATATACAGCGGAACGTAAAAAGACATTAAAATTTTAAAAATTACACCCAACAGTTGAATGCTCTACATCTCGATTACGATAGCCCACGCGTTTCCCGCACCCAACAACACCGCCTCCAATTTTCCAGAACGAAATGCGTCCACGCTACAATGACACACACACACATGTATTGCTTTTCCACGCATCTCTCATCTCGCGTGCTCCATATTCGAATATACGTGCGCAGGTAGCGCACCGCGGCGATTTACACGCTATATGCTACTATGTCGTCGGCGGCAATTCGCCGGCGGCGCTTTGTTTCTTAGTCTTGCTTTCCGATGCTCGCTATCTAAGCCGTTAAAATGCATTGTTCGAACCGAACACAAGCTTATCTATCGGAGAGCAAGCGCCTCGTCTGGGAGCGGCGTTCATTTAATTTCGCTTTGTTCGTCGTCCTCGTCGCTGCTGCTGCTGCGAGGCTTTATCGCCCGCCAGCCAGAGAGAGGCAGTCGCGAATGGAGGGCGCGTCTAGAACGGGTTGATAGCGTGCGCGACGAGGCGGAGAGAGTATGAGCTTTTTCGTATAGTATATAGGCCTATGCGAAATTCGAGTACTTTTTTGTTGGGAAAACAAGATAGCTTGTGATTGTTGGGGGAGTGAATGGATTGCTTGTGATATGTTGATGTTAATGATATATCAATATTATGAAAATGTGCTATATTTTGCTCAAAACATACGATATTA